>LR751039.1:142500-171746 GCA_902729485.2 Mus minutoides
GGGAGCATGCACTTGCAAGATACTTTTTAATCCTTTACTGTAGGAATAACTAGAAACCAAAAAGCAGTTGTTACAATCTTAACAATCTACATATTACTGTTCTAATCCCAAAGCCTATGGTTTTCTCCAAATTGTCAGAATAGTTTGTCTTGGGATACTTCAACCAATAGAGAATGTTGTCCAATGAGTGATAGGAACAGCACAGGCTAGCCTCATCAGGAATATCCCCCATCCCTACACATTAGAGTGGATGAAATGCTTTTCAGAGGACAATACATGCTCATTCTCAAGCTCCTCCATGCTTTCTTTTACTGCCCTCAGATCCCACAGCATCTAGGATTTCCCATGCACTAAATAATAATTGTATTTCCTGATATAAATGAGATGTGAAACCCCAGGTTAGTAAGTGCTTCTAAAGATACTCATGAATTCTGTCCACAACATCCTCTGTTGACAAATTGCAATAAAGACTGAGATGTGCTTAGTATACATTCTGGTCTTATTCCCCAGGGACCATAAAAGCTCCTTCAGTCTGGAGCAGCACTCTTGGTATTCTAGAAAGTGGAAGAGACAAGAGATTTCCTCCAAATAATTCTTCATTTTCACAAGAAGGAGTCCTGCAAAGCTCTCCCAGGGCCGGTAGGGGGGAGGGTATAGGGAGCTTTCTGGCTAACACTTGAAATGTAAATGAAGAAAATATCTAATAAAAGTTGAAAAAAAAAAGACTTAATGGACAAGAAATTAGGGTCAAAAACTAATTCATGTCATGATTTTTAATATATTTGTTCTCATTCATTTATTCATTCATTAAGTCTTGTCTGGTGGTACACCCACCTCTCCTCATAGTGTTACTCAGTAAATACAGTGGGACACACAGAACCAAATGTCACTCGGGTTTACAACCTGTATTGTAAACTACATGTGGAAATGGCATTATATGATAAACAAAAACTATAAAGCCTGAGCAAGAATTCAAAAGAGATTATCAGACACGCACTTTAAGTGGGTGAATTACAATCAGAGGTACACACATTCTAAGTTTTTTAGGAGCAACCTGGGAGCTGGTGTGAAACACAGCAGGTGTTTGTTTAGCAGGGGAGGTCTCCTTCCCATGGCACACTATCCTCCGGAGGAGAAGCCCAACTAGAGTGGATGCTTGCTGGCCTACATCCTGCATCTCCTCTTCTCAGATCTGTGTACTTAGACTCGCAAAGGATGGCTTTTACTGTTTTTGTTTTCATGTGGAGAAAAATACATGTTCCCCAGCTCAAAGTAAACACTCTGGAAGCAGTTGCGACTGTTCAGATTTCTTTAAAGACCCTAACGCCNTTTTTTTTTTTTTTTTTTTTTTTTTTTTTTTTTTTTTTTTTTTTTTTTTTTTTTTTTTTTTTTTTTTTTTTTTTTTTTTTTTTTTTTTTTTTTTTTTTTTTTTTTTTTTTTTTTGGTATTTGGGAACCTAACTCATGTCCTTTTAGCTCTGAGCTGTATTCTTTGGTGGATGAACCATTTTACCGGTCTACTTTTGATATTTGGCTTTTGGCAGCTGAACCAAACTTCTCCATGGAATCATACAGAATGGAAAAAAATCTGCTAAGTAAAAGTTCTACCTTGATTCTTGTCTTCTTGATGGAAATAAATAAATAAACATAGAAATTCAGTTTAGGTACAAGTTTTATTAGCAAGCTAATAAAAGCAAAAGATAGTGTACTCAGGGGAGGTAAAGCAATTGTGGTTGCGTGAGGGCACTGAAAGGCACATGGCAGCTAATTGGGTTCTATATTCCAGATAATTACATTATTTTGATCAATGTCCAGTAGGAAGCATTACCAGGTTAAGCTGACTCCTTTGCATGGTGGGTCAAATCTTTACTTAGGAAACTTCTTCCCTAGACTCCATGAAGTCTCATAGAGGAGTGACTGGGGAAGTGAACGTCTGTCCAAAAATCACATTCTCCGGATGCTATAAAAAAGCAGCGGCTTTTGATATTACAGTTCTTGTTCATGGCTATGTATGAAAACTGAGATAGTGCCCAGCCTTACCACTAAAGGACATTCTGACCATTAGTAGCAGCATTTGGCTTCTTTCATCTATAGGTCCATGGTACTGACTCTCAATTTCCTCTTCAAAAATATTAATCCATATAATTGTATAAGTAAGACAGCTGATATCCTGGTTCTTTAATGTCCTCTTTAGGCTAAGCAGGCATGTATAACCTGCTTTTGGGCCCAACATGTGTCATGTTAGTGATATAATTAGGTTTGTTGCATATTGTCTTTATATTTTTCAAAAACTCCCAAAAGTTTGAGAAGTTTTTGAGAAGGTTGGGCAACCTGGAGAAGCTTCAAACCAACCTTGGTCTTTATCAACTCTTTTCTGATTTTTGTAATTTTACAGGAGACATTAAAGTCTGCCTTGTGATAGAGAAGAGTTTACATGACTCTTAGAAGTAATTTAGAGAAGGATTCCAAAGCTGTTCTCAGACAACAAGAGAATTGGCTGTGCCATTCTTGGTGTAGATATGAAGCTTTCTGGAAGAGTTGGTATCTTTTTGCTACCATATGCATGAAATAATCTGAAAGTCTGTTGTTCACTCCAACTATAAATTATCCAGAACTGTGTAGCACTCTAATGGTATTCCGGACTACCCTTCCAAAATTTAAAGAACATTGATTTCATAATTATGTTGCTATGAGGACCTATATATTTCAAGCCATCTATAAGGATGAATATCAGTGTTCCTGTTGACATTTGTTTTTCTCTCCTGGTGTTAAAAGGAATTAACACTGAAACATTTTAATGAACCCTTAAAGTCTAGATGTGTGTGTTCTACTGAGTCTGGCTAGCCATCTAAAGTTCATCTTGACATGGTTCCCACTACCGAACAGAGTCAGCAGGGTGTGGGCCTCCACATATATTGATGGCTTCTGTGGACACAGGCTTTTTTGTATAATATGTACATATTTTCATGCTCCTCCATTGAGGAATTTCCTCTCAGCTAAAGTTAGTGAATCTGATAATCAGAGACAACATGAGTATAGAGAGGCAAGTATGCAGCTAATGTCTCAGCAAAATGGTAAATGCTGATACCTTTAGGACAGCCCTTAAGGCTATGGGAAAGAACTCTGAAAATGTGAGTTCAAAAATATATAATTTCTCAACTATATAAAATATAAGGATGCATTATGAATTTTACAAGTAGAATCATAAACCTCAAAAAAAACAGAGGCATTTGCACTATGAGCCTCCTTGTCAGAAAAACACAAAGGCAGGAAAAATCCTGAGTTCAAGGTCTGCCTGAGACAGAACTAAGCTAGGCACAAGCATGGTGGAAATACGAATCTCAGGACTGGATCCTACCCAGCTTGTTAATTGTCTGTGCTTATAAAGGCAGGCAGATTTTTTTTTTAAATTCATAAGCTATTTAAAAAAAAAAGTGCTTGTTGTCTCTCTAAGAATCAAGAGGCTGTGGTTATGAGATGCTGATTCTAGGGATAATCAAAAGGGAGTCTGGGGTAATGACTAAATTTATATATAAATAAATGACTGGGTTTTTGATCTGCAAGAGAAGAGTTATACAGACATGTTTTGGGAATTGGAATAGAGAAGCACTCTCTCTCTCTCTCTCTCTCTCTCTCTCTCTCTCTCTCTCTCTCTCTCTCAAACTGTCTTGAACAGAATGTAGGCAGACATTTTTGTATCCATTCCTCTGTTGAGAGACATCTGGTTTTTTTCCAGCTTCTGGCTATTATAAATGAGGCTTCTATGAACAGAGTGGAGCATGTGTTCTTCTTAAAAGTTGGAACATCTTCTGGGTAAATGCCCAGGAGAGGTATTGCTGGATCTTCCAGTAGTACTATGTCCAATTTTCTGAGGAACCGCTAGACTGATTTCCAGAGTGGTTGTACCAGCTTGCAATGCCACCAACAATGTAGGAGTGTTCCTCTTTTACCACATCTTCACCAGTATCTACTGTCACCTGAATTTTTTATATTAGCCATTCTGACTGGTGTGAGGTGGAATCTCAATGTTGTTTTGACTTGCATTTCCCTGATGATTAAGGATGTTGAACGTTTTTTCAGGTGCTTTTCAGCCATTCAGTATTCCTCAATAGATACTACTCAATTGTTAAAAATGAATTTATAAAATTCTTGGGCAAATGGATGGATCTGGAGGATATCATCATTAGTGAGGTAACCCAATCACAAAAGAAGTCACTTGATATGCACTCACTGATAAGTGGATATTAGCCCAGAAACTTAGAATACCCAAGATACAATTTGCAAAACACATGAAACTCAAGAAGAAGGAAGACCAAAGAGTGGATACTTCATTCCTCCTCAGAACAAGGAACAATATACCCAGGGAAGGAGTTACAGAGACAAAGTTTGGAACTGAGACAGAAGAAAGGACCATCCACCTGGGGATCCATCCCATAAACAGCCACCAAAGCCAGACACTATTGCATATGCCAGCAAGATATTGCTGATAGGACCCTGATATAGGTTTTTCTTGTGAGGCTATGCCAGTGCCTGGCAAATACAGAAGTGGATGCTCACAGTTATCTACAGGATGGAACACAGGGCCCCCAATGGAAGAGCTAGAGAAAGTACCCAAGGAGCTGAAGGGTTCTGCAACCCTATAGGAGGAACAACAATATGAACTAACCAGTACCCCCAGAGCTCATGTCTCTAGATATATATGCAGCCGAAGTTGGCCTAGTCGGCTATCATTGGGAGGAGAGGCCCTTAGTCTTGTGAAGATTATATTCCCCAGTACAGAGCCAGGGCCAGGAAGCAGGAGTGGGTTGATTGGTGAGCAGGGAGGGGGGTGGGGGGTGGGGGCGAGCAGGGTATGGGGACTTTCAGGATAGCATTTGAAATGTAAATGAAGAAAATATCTAATAAAAATTGTTTTTGAAAGAAAAAAAGCTTAAAAAAAAAAAAGAAAGAAAGAATGTGGGCAGACAGCTTGTACCATATGATTTGACTTAGAGATGGGCTTTTACATTTCCCAAACACCCCTTTCTCTGAATCCCTCTCCAACCTGATACTATTCCTTGGCAATGTTCTCTGCCTTTATTCTGGGTTTGGATTCAATGTATCAAACTATGCTCTTTGGGCCAAAGCTAAACACTGAATTATTTCTCCAATGCATAGACTATGTTTAGGTAGTTACTTTTTTTTTTTTTTTTTTTTTTTTTTTTTTTTTTTTTTTTTTTTTTTTTTTTTTTTTTTTTTTTTTTTTTTGAGACAGGGTTTCTCTGTATAGCCCTGGCTGTCCTGGAACTCACTTTGTAGACCAGGCTGGCCTCGAACTCAGAAATCCACCTGCCTCTGCCTCCCGAGTGCTGGGATTAAAGGCGTGCGCCACCCTGTCTCCAAAAACAAAACAAAACAAAACAAAACAAAACAAAACAAAACAAAACAAAACAAAAAGAACAGAAAGATAACAAGTTTATATTGCAAGCATGTTCATCTTATTGCACATTCAAAATGTTTATAAATCTTCTTTGTCACATATTTTTGTGAAGTGATCTTACTAATTTATGTAGCTGTTTCAATAATTAATGGAAAAAATTATTAATGTTTATTCTCTGAATTTCTTTTCTGTAATTATGCAAAAATTATTACCTTATTTTAATAATTTTTTCTATTTTAAAAATTAAAATGTTTATATTTAAGTTACATGTTCATGGTGCTTGTATATCCTGAGAAACATGAATCATAATTTTGCTTTTTTTTTCTTTTTTGACAATAAGATTTTTATGGTCTAAAGAGACAATGCCAAATATGACTTTACTAAAGATAGTGACTTTAAAAAAAAAAAAAAAAAAAAAAAAAAAAAAAAAAAAAAAAAAAAAAAAAAAAAAAAAAAAAAAACTAACACATTGGAATTAAACAAAACAAACATAAGGAAATAAGCCCAGGATAAGGTTAAAGACTCAGAGAAACACTTGTTTGCACATTCTGAAAACACTAAACTGGAAGCCATATATATATGTAAACAGAAAATCAGGTACAGACCTATGGAGGCCTTATGCATGCTGCCTCAGTCTCTATGAGTTTATATGAGATTTGATCCTGATGATTTAGAACAAGGATCTTGTTTTCACTGTGTTCTCTGTCTCTGTGGCTCTCACACTCTTTCTGCCTCTTCTTCTGCAGGGTTCCCTGAAACCTGAGAGGAAGCTTTTGGAAACATTCTATTTTGGGCTGAATATTCTATAGTCTCTAAGTCTCTGCCTTGGTGTAAGACTTTATATTTGTTTCCATCTGCTGGAGGAGGAAGCTTCTCTAATGACGGCTGATCAAGGCAGGGGTCTATGATTGTGCCATGATGCCAATAAGAGGAGTTTTATTACTCTTTTATTTTTAGTACAATAATATTTGCCTTTACCCTTGGTCTCTGGGCTCACTTTTCTCAGGTTCATAGTCATCCAAAAAAATGATAGGTATGGATTCTCTCTCATGAAGTAGGCCTTAATTCAAATCAAATATTTATTGGTTATTCCCAAAGGCTTAGTACAACCATTGCCCTAGCATAACTTGCATGGAGGACATGAATGTACATCCAATTGTGGCTTGCTTGTAGTTTATATTTTTTTCTTTAGTAACGTGAAGATTATCTTCCCAATCTATAACTATTAACATGCAGGGATAAGGCTTTATGTGTGCACTAGCTATACTCCTCTGTATTAAAAATTTTGTGTAGATGTTGCCTTCAGCCATCAGTTTGTAGAGAGTAAACTATAGTCTTGGCAACAACCTGGCTGTTTGAAAATTTATTCAATGACTGAGTAATATGTCTTTGTGTAAATGTACCACATTTTCTTTATCTATTTGTGTGATCAGGGACATCAGTACTTTTTTCCAATTTATGTATATTTTGAATATAGCAGCAATGAACACTATTGAAAGAGTGTCCCTGATATGAAGTACACTTTTGCATGTGTGCTAAAGTGGTATATTTGGATCTTGAGCAAGATGAATTCCCATATTCTTGAAACTTTGCCATACTGATTTGCATGCAGGCTATACAGTTTTGTGGTCCCACCAACACTGGATTAGTATTCTCTTTATTCACCTCCTTGCTAGCATATGCTGTCATATGTTTTATTGATCCTAACTATTCTGGCAAATGTTAAAATGAAGTCTCATAGTAGTTTGGTCTGTATTGTTCTAATGATTAAGAATGTTGAACACTTAAGTGTATCTTAGCAATTTCAGTTTCTTTTTTTTATTTTTTGAGAAATCTTCATTTAGATATGTATCCCAATTTTTTTATTAGATATTTTCTTTATTTACATTTCAAACGTTATCCCCTTTACTGGTTCCTCCTCCAAAAACCACTATCACCTCCCCTTCCCCTGCTCATCAACCCACCCACTCCTGCATCCTGGCTCTGGCATTCCTCTATTCTGGGGCATAGAACCTTCATAAGACCAAGAGCCTCTCCTCCCATTGATGACCAACTAGGCCATCCTCTGTTACATATGCAGTTAGAGCCATGAGCCCCACCATGTGTTTTCTCTGGTTGGTTGTCTGTCCCAGGGAGCTCTGGGGGTACTGGTTATTTCATATTCTTGTTCCTCCTATGGAGCTGCAAAATCCTTCAGTTACTTGGGTACTTTCCTTAACTCCTTCATTGGGGACCCTGTGCTCCATCCAATGGATGGCTGTGAGCATTCACTTCTGTATTTGATAGGTACTGGCAAAGCCTCTCAGGAGACAGCTATATCAGGCTCTCATCATGTATCCCAATTTTTAATTAGGTTATTTGTGTGTTTGTTTTTTGATATATAGTGTTATATGTTCTTTGAATATTTCACTATTTTTTTTTAGCTCCCTGTCAGATGTATAGTTGGTAAAATTTTTCCCATTCTGTAGGCTGCTTCTTGATTGTGTCCTTTGTTTTGCAGAACATAGTCAGTTTCATGGGTCCCATTTATTAATTGTTGCTTTTAGTACCTGTGCTAATGTTCTTTTCAGAAAGTTGTTTTTTTTCCCCTAAGACAATGAGCTCGAGG
Organism: Mus minutoides; assembly: GCA_902729485.2. NCBI lineage: Eukaryota > Metazoa > Chordata > Mammalia > Rodentia > Muridae > Mus > Mus minutoides. The sequence goes on from LR751039.1 coordinate 150,527, forward strand.
CTATTCCCCACTTTCTCTTCTATCAGTTTCAGTGTATCTGGTTTTATGGAAAAGTTTTGACTTATTTGGTGTTGAGTTTTGTGTAGTGTGATAAGTACAGATCTATTTGGACTTTTCTAAATCTAGCCATCTTGTTTGGCCAGCACCATTTGCTGAGGATCCTGAGGCTTTGTCCAGTGAGTATTTTTGGCTTCTTAATAAAGAAACAGAGGTGTGTGTGTGCTTGTGTGTGTGTGTGTGTGTGTGTGTGTGTGTGTGTGTGTGTGTGTATGTTTATCTATAGTGCAGGATGATTTATTCCTTCGGTTTTCTCTTTGTTTGGATGTATTTAACCTCTTTAGACTGGAGTTTTCCTTCTACTGCCTTCTGTACCCCTATATTTGAAGGTAAATATTGTTTAAGTTTGCTTTTACAATAGAATGTCTTATTTTCTGACATAGTGATTCAAAGTTCTGCTGGATATAGTAGTCTGCACTGTCATCTGTAGAACATCTGGTCAGGTTTTTCTTGAATTTAGGGTCTCTATTGAGAAGTCATATTTAATTTCAATATGTCTGCTTTTATATGTTACCTGTTCTTTTTCCCCTGCAGATTCTTTGTTCTGTATATTTAGTGTTTTATTACTTGCTGAGGAGACGTTCTTTTATGGTCCATATTCTAGTGTTCTGGATATTTCTTGTATCTTGATATGTATCGTCTTTGATTAGGGAATTTTTTCCATGATTTTGTTGGGGATAGTTTCTGTGCCTGTGATAAGGGTTTCTTCTTCCTTTGTTCCTATTATGCTTACAATTGGTCTTTTCAAAATAAGATTTTTAGGAAGTTTTGTGCCAGGAATCTCGTAAACTTAACATTTTCTTCAACTAAGGTATCCATTTTTTTTTTTTTTTTTTGTATTGTGACTTCAGTGTCTGAGAGACTTCAAACTGTTGGATTCTTTTGGTGAGGTTTGTTTCTGAGGTTCCTGTCTGAGATGCTGTACTGGCTGGTTTTGAGTGTTAACTTGACACAGGCTGGAGTTATCACAAAGAAGGGAGCTTCAGTTGGGGAAGTGCCTCCATGAGATCTAGCTGCAAGGCATTTTCTCAATTAGTGATCGAGGGGGAGGGCCCCTTGTGGGTGGTACCATCTCTGGGCTAGTAGACTTGGGTTCTATAAGAGAGCAGGCTGAGCAAGCCAGGGGAAGCAAGCCAGTAAAGAACATCCCTCCATGGCCTTTGCATCAGCTCCTGCTTTTTGATCTGCTTGAGTTTCAGTCCTGACTTCCTTGGTGATCAACAGCAATGTAGAAGTGTAAGCCGAATAAACCTTTTCCTCCCCAACTTGCTTCTTGTTCCTGGTGTTTTGTCCAGGAACCCTGACTAAGACAGATGCTTTTTTTTTTTTTTTCAGAATTTATTGTTTGAGTTTTCTTTATTGAGTCTATATCCATTTTGATGTTTTGAAGTGTTTTATACATTTTGTTCTACAGGTTCTGTTTCTATAGATTTCATTATGGAATTCATCCATTTCCTTTTCAAGGACCTTTATCATACTCACAAAGGCTTTTATTGTATTTTACTTTCTCTTCAGTTACTGCAGCAATATTCATGACCTGCTATGGTAGAGTTTCTGGTTTCTAATGAAGACATATTATCCTGACTGTTATTCATTTTGTTTTTAGCTGCCATCTAGGCATCTGGGTCTGGGAAGATTGTAATTTATGAGAGTTTTGTTCTTTGCTTTCTGTTTGCTCTCTGGTTCTTAGGTGTGTGTGACTATGTGTTGCCCAGTAGAAAATTCTTCTGAGCTCCTGATAGGTGTTGTCACTGGGGTCCCTTTCAAAAGCTATTTCTAGGTTTGGAACTGACACTTAGGAATGAAAATGGACTAGTAATGGGGGATTTGAGGGAGTCCACAAGATGTAAGAGAGCAGTGTATTCCATCATGAACTTCTTCCTACCCTAGAGATAGGAACAGAGAGTGAAGAGAAAGTGTAGTTGTTGTTTTTTTCAGAGCTAAGAATGAGACTGGGGGATTGATATTGGAGGAATGAAGGGAGGTAAATAAATAAATCAGATAAAGTCTGCCAGCTTCCCTGGTTGGAGTGCACTGTGTGTTCCCAGGGAATGACTGCTGGAGATGAGGACTTGGATAAAATGAGTGAGAGGGAAGGACATTCGGAGGGGAAGTTCTGTGTGATCCAATGGACATGAGAACTGGGCAGGATCGCTGGGATGGAGGATGAAGCAGGTGGTCTGCCACAAAGCTAAGGAAGTGACAGGGAATTGGCTTCGGAAGCACAGAGAGAAAGCTGAGAATCTGATGGAAGCCTGCCTGCTTCCCTGGTGGATCCATGAGGGACTTCTGAATATACTCTTTGAAGACATATTGCATAGTTTATTTTAACTTTAAGTTCTTGGTACACTTTTTGAAATGTACTTAATGCCAATTCAGGAGAATAAATGGTCTCATGGCATACTTTATTTTTACTCAGAGTCATAGGAGTGTCACCAACACACACACACACACACACACACACACACACACACACACATATGCATACACATGTATATGCACACACCCTCATACACATGCATGCATGAATATATACATATTTTTACAACCCATTTAAAATGTAAATAGAGTTGTTTCAGCCTTTTAAATTAATGTTTACATACTTCTTGCTTTTTGCTTTGACTATTATTGACAAAATTGTGCTGGGTTCTAATAACTTGTTAATTTGTAAAAAAGCTTTAGAATTCTTCATGTATTCTATATTCATAAATATTATTGTAGTCCATTGGAAATTTCAATTAATTATTTTCAATTTACTGCTTTTGAAGTAGACAGTCCTATAATGTTTAAATGATACTGCCATTTTGGTACACTGTATTGGCCAATGATTCATCGCCATAACACATACATGTAAACAAAGTATTTGCTTGCTTTCATAATTTTTGAATTTGTAATCAATATTACAGAGGTCATTTTGATATGAATGAATTTATGGTGAGGTAAAAAACACTCTGTGTCAAGGTGCTAGAGTTAAGCAAGCATTTATCCCTCTTAACAGAGAGAGAGAGAGAGAGAGAGAGAGAGAGAGAACTAGAGTCTTCAGTCATCTTCTAGCATATGCACTGGTGTCCCAAACACTTTATAGGAAAACATGCTTACAGATTTCTTTACCTCCAAACACTGTCCCAGGATAGGAACTCTACCATTAACAGTGAAACTTTTTGGAGCAGAGAAACAATGCTGAAAATCTTAAATTCTGTATTGATGCTACCTGAAGAATAAATTATATTTCTTCTTTCTGACCTTTGACCTGCTTTGAGGGTGACTTATATTCCTTGTTTTTCTAATGGTAAATTCAACTGGAGAACATACAGTCAGTCATGCTAGCTATATCAATACAAGGTTTCACATGATGCAAGTTTTCTTGACTGATATTTTTACGACAGCACTAGAGCTTTGGTAACCCACAGTATGTTTATACAAGCAGACATGCTTGAATATCTATAACCTAACAGTGTCAGTTTTATGGCAGCTATAAAAAAAAAAAGCCAAAAGAAACCCCAACCAAAACCAACTACAATAAAACCACCCAACCAACCAAACAAACAAACAAATGAAAAATAAAAAAAAACAAAACAAAACAAAAGCAACATTGAATCTTTATAGACCTGGAGTGTTTAGATTAAATGGAAAGACAATTGCATCATGAAGGTTTGATAGTATAATCTATAAGACCTTCTCCCTTTCTCTACCATACTGTTGTCAGTAGAGACATATAGATGCACATAAAAGGTCAGTGCACGAGGCAAGGCAGTGCAAATAGTAGTCATCTGCTTCATTTCATTGGAATTCAAAATAATGCATAAATTGTCTTAGTTTCTTTACCTAGTGTACTGGCTAGTTTTGTGTCAACTTGACACAGGCTGGATTTATCACAGAGAAAGGAGCTTCAGTTGGGGAAATGCCTCCATGAGATCCAGCTGCAAGGCATTTTCTCAACTAGTGATCAAGGGGGGAGGTCCCCTTGTGAGTGCCATCTCTGGGCTGTTAGTCTTAGTTCTATAAGAGAGCAGGCTGAGCAAGCCAGGGGAAGCAAGCCAGTAAGTAACATCCCTCCATGGCCTCTGCATCAGCTCCTGCTTCCTGACCTATTTGAGTTCTAGTCCTGACTTCCTTTGGTGATGAACAGCAATGTGGAAGAGTAAGCTGAATAAACCCTTTCCTCCCCAACTTGCTTCTTGATCATGATGTTTGTGCAGGAATAGAAACCCTGACTAAGACACCTAGAAAGATCTGGATTTTGTAGTCCTGTGTTTTGTCTTCTCTTACTGAGAGATGATTTATGTCAAATTTTATCATACCCCAAGATGAGAAACCCTGAGAACCTGTAGCCCATATCTCCTTATTTTGTTGTTGTTATTGTTTTGATTTTGTTGTTGTTTTGGGGGGGGGGATTTTTTGTTTCTTTTTATTTTTTTTCTTTGTTTTCTTTTGTCGGGTTGGGGGACTGAAAGATATTCTTGCTGAGAACTCAAAGACGTGTTTAAGATATAATGTTGGTAAGATGGACTGGTGTAAGATGCCCAGGAACCTAAGAGGGTTCAACTCTAGCATAATTTTGTGTTTCCACCTATAGGTGTTTCACTTATACCTAATATTAGGAATTGTTAAAATCACCATGGAAGGTCCTACCAATGTTTTGACTGTATGAACTGAATTCATAGTCCCTAAATCATCTCTGAGCCCCTGAGCTGGACCTGATTTAGCCAGGATTTTAGGCAAAGAAATTATGTTTAGTTTAGCCTACCTGGTTTATTTCATCCCTCAGCAATGATTTTCCAACTCTGTGAGCCAAAAGCAGCAATGATGATTTATACAAGCCAAGGAAGAGAAAGGCATGTCTCTATCTTATGAGTCTATTTACAAAGGGAATTACAGAGATACCTGCTTACCAGGGGAAAAAAATCACAAAGTTGAGACAGTGAAAGTGCCATTAAGTCATTTTTCCATCCCTAGAACCTGGCAGGGAATTGTTCCCAGAGGTGCAATTCCCTGCTTCTCTTGCAGCCAGGTTTTAAACATCTTAAGCTAAAGCACTGCCCTGCCCTCCCCCAACAGTGACTATAGTGCCTCATAAATCTCTGTGGTCTGGGTCTCTTGTGATGCTTATTTCGTTGTCCCTGGGAGGCTATGTAGTTGTGTCATGTGCTAAAGAAAAGAAAGCAAGTATTAGACCTGTGCATGTGCCACACACTGAATCTGTTAGCATCCTTTGCTGAGTTTCTTTAATTCGGAAACATTAAATCTTAAGGATGCCTCACTACTTCAGTGTGCATGCCTTTATTACTCCCAGGGGCAGCATGGAGCCTTATTCTGTGACTTTCTCTTCTACTGAATGGCACTGGTGGATAGGACCAGTGCTTTGCATACACCATTGAAGCTTGAAGTGATGGCTCACAAGAAAGTCATGACTCATCCCTTGCCCTAACCTGTCTCCTATCACAGTTTGCTTTAAGGTTGAGGATACATTAGATATCAGTTTCTAAAGAATCTTGTAATTAAGAAAAAGAAAATTCTAGGAGTTATTACACATAGAGTTTGGCTACACATTAACACCTATACCTTTGTTAAATTATCATTCTATCTATGCAGTAACTTAAATAAGATTTAATGAAACAAAACTTAAAATGAAAAGAATCTATTAATCCATTTCTTATTAACTTAATTATCCCCCATCAGAGCTCATTTGTTAGAGCTCTAACCCACAATGTGGCAGTATTTTAATATTGTTTATTTAAACAGATGAGTAAGGTTAAACAGGTTCACAAAAGCAAGGTGCTAATCCAAAAGGAGAGGGACCTCAGAATAGCAGAAAAATACCAGAGAGTAAGTGTACATAGGCAATGGGCCTTGGGAAGATACATGTATAATTGTCCACGAACAAATCACAAAGAAGGGGGTCTCAAAATCAACAACAGGCATCTCAATTTGAGAAGTTTTGCTTAAAGAACTGCAAGAAAATCAAAATGTTAATTGTCAAGCACACCCAAGGCATATTTATTTATTTATTCATTTATTTTTAAAATAAAAATAATTATTTATTTTAAAAAGTAGCATGTATTATGTTTTTGCTAGTTCACGTATTATTATAATCAAGCTTTTAAGGTAACACTTCTTTCTACAAGTATCCTTTTCAGGTACTTACTCCAAAAAGCAACTAAGAGAAAGGATGTGTAGCATTACTTAGGAAATATCTCATTCTAGGTGCAGCACTTATAATTTTGTATTGAAGACTCTATTTATTTATTTATTTGCTTGCTTGCTCTGCAGAACTATATCTGTCTGGTGGCAGGAATTTTGTCTAACTAACTAAACAATTATTATTGTATGATACAATGTCTGTCACCAATAACATATATTTTAAAAATGAATCAAAATTAGTATGTAGGATTATTATTCTATAAATCTCAGCAATATTCTGGAGATATTGCGACTTCTAATTTAAAGACTACACAGCACAGGGCTATCATCTCATTTTATTTTTGTGAATTGGATAAATTTTGTTGTTATCTTCAAGTAAAGGCACTGACATGAGAAAAGATCTTACCAGATGAAGATGCTACTCCACTTACAATGTTAGAGTTTATATTTTCTAAAATCTGGTATAATAGTCCTTGTTCTGTATAACATTTGCATTCATATCCCACCATTGTTTAAATATCCAGCGGTATGTTACAGGTATCCAATGAAACAGTGCTAGTACTTGGTTGGCTGCCACGGATTGCCAGAGCACAACTCTACCTGTTTATTCTATCTTCTACCAGCCTTGGCACCATTCTTCCATGGCTGACATCCATCTTTATGAAAATATGTCACAATCCTTTCTGAAAAAAATTACCTCACACTTTGCCTTTGTCCATATAGTAAACACAATTTACACTTTAAAATTCAGGGCACGTGTCATGTTTCTGTAAAATCTCAAGGCTAATGAAAATCAACTGGTCTTTCTTTCTACCCATTATTTTTTTTTCCCTATGGCATTCGGAATATTCATTATCCTCCAGTTTATGATGCCATAAGATAATTTCATGTAAATGTCATCTGCCAATACATTCAAATGAATACCAATATCAATATAACTGATTAGAAAATAATTGTGTATCAATTTGGGAGAAGTTAATAAATCTTTCCTCATTCTTGGTTGTTCTCTTGTTTCTTTTCTCTCTTCGTGTTCTACCAAGTATTCCCTCTGAAATCATATAAGGTGATCATGAATTACTTGTATGGCATGATGATGAAGAAGAGTCTGGTATCAGCTTCACAGTAAACTTTGTGAGCAAAAAGCCACTTATCCTCATATTATATACTTTTATTATGTTCTCTTTTGTTTCACTGTATTTTATATATGTGTCAGATCAGATCAATTAGAACTGGATTAAACTTGGTATAGAAGAAAAAGCTTGGGATTTCTGAAAGTTGTATTAACTGCTAGTTGTCTTTCTAGCCACCATGCCATGGATCTGATGACAAAACTTAAAATTCTCCTTTGTAACATTAAGATCTTTCTTCTACCCATCTTGTACATCCTATCATATAATACTTGAAAAGAGTATTATATAATTCTCACAAGCAATCTAGCTGGCAGTATGGTGTCAGTTTCATTCAAAGTTACTCATTCGTAGGCATCATTTCCAATCATTTCTCCTTCATTGGATAATGTTTTCTTATGACAAGAACCAATTGCCTTGGAAAATTCTGAGATATTTTAATGTTTCTGACATCATCAACCCCAAGACATTGCTTAGACTTAAACAAGCTTTTGAAAATGTTATATTTAAAAATATAACATTAGAACTAAAAAAATAGCAAAATGTATTTATTATATACAGTGGCATAACAATAAAATTATCATATCAAAAAGTGCTATTAATCAATACCCAGCACCCTGTTTAAAGTAAATGAATCCAAGATTTATTTAAAAAATAATCTTCCATGTCCTTCTTTTTCTTTGATAAACTTATATTCCACTACCTTTTGATGGCTTCATATGAATAATCTCTCCATCAGATATGCTTCTGAGACATGAGTTCTCCTTTACTGTTTCATAGATATCTCTACCTGTAAAATACAATACAATTCTTTCAATAATTCATCCCTTTCACATCCTAACCTAAGATTAATTCTTAGGACTGGTTCTCCAAAGCTCAATGCTGAGAACACTGCTTCACTCAGAGTTTCTTAACACTCCTCAACACTACCATGTGTCTTCTGGCTTCTTGCTTTTATTGACTCAGTCTGTTTCCCCTGCTGACGTGCCCTCCTATTCTCAGACCATGACATCCATACTCAGAGTCAAACCAAATGGCATGTCTGTGAATTCTCTCTGTGGTTTACCTCAGCGGAGGGGATGGAGTGTGTTCTCAATGATCAGAAGACTCCACAAACACCCGTTTCTCAGTTTACCAAGTAGCAGACTGTCAGATATTTACCTGCCTTTTCCATCTACCTTGACTCATTTATATTGCCTTCTCTTAAGTGGATAATTCATTTTAGAACCTCTGCATTATTGTCCTTTTGCGTGAAGATTAAAATCTTATTATATACCATGAGTCTTTCCAATATTGCCAATTTGGCCTGAACTTAATGAGACCATTCTTATATATGGTACAAAAGAAAACCTTGAAATATTAAAAGAAAATAGATTTAGCAAGGTTTCACTTAATCGTGTTTCTTTTCTAGTATTTTATGCAAAGGTAGATTCTCAGATAATATAGATTAAAAAAAAGTTAAGAGTTAATCTTAGAGGAGATATTGTAGAAAGTAAAAGCAATGATATTTCCCATTTGTAAGGACAGAATAAAAACTGCTTCAATGTATTAGAGATAAAACCTGTATTGTAACTACCCAAAATAAGTCTTTAACAATATAAACATAGCAATTGTTTTAATTAAAATATAATCATATTGTCTCCCATCTTCCCTTTCTTCATTCTAACACATCCCATGATCATTTCTTATTTTTCTTCAAAATTGGGGTCTCTTTTTTCTTTGTTTCACCCCCTACACAGACACAGACACACACACTCACACACACACACACACACACACACACACACACACACACACACAGAGCTCAGTACTCTTACTGTTCATATTATGTGTATGACTTCAAGTCGGACCATTTCTTATTGAGTTAGACAATCATTTGTAGTAAGGATAACTTGGAAACTTGGAAGTATTGTCTACATTAAATAATTGTGAGAGAAAGAGAGAGAGGCGAGAAAGAGAGAGAGAGAGAGAGAGAGAGAGAGAGAGAGAGAAGTTTTATGGGGATAATGTCATTAACAGTCAGCCTTTGTCAGTTTTAACAGAATAAGTTTTTCAACTTATAAGTAGTGAAGGTAATTAAGAGACTGTAAGACACATGATGGTCTCTCATCATGAAAGAAAACACAGAGATTATTCCTCAGAAGCTCCCTGAGAATTCTTTAGGATTGAAATTGTCTTTGTTTAACCAGCATTTCACAAATGTGGGTTATTTACTTCATGCAAAACAACTACAGACAGAGCTTAGGAAATCTGTCCTGACACCACACCCAACCAAACCACCCAGCCCCTCCTGCCCAGACACTATTTTAACCAGGTTGTCTGTCTGTGAATGTGGGCAATAGCTGATGGGGAAAAATACTGTAAAAGGTTTCTGCATGCTTAGCAATTTCTCTGCATGAGATGGTTTCATAAGGAAGAGTAGTGTACATTCTTAATGCAGCTCACTTCAGATGAAGACCATACTCACTGCCTATAAATTCTTAAACTGTGTCAAATACTGAAAGCAATGAAGAGGGATGAAAAGAGAAAACAAACAAACAAAACAAACAAACAGACAAACAAAAACAGAACACCACAGAAAGGAGAGAAGGAAAGATAGAGTATGAAGTTGATGAAATGCCAGAAAAACTGGATACCAAGAAGTAAGTTAAAGTAAAAAAGGAAAGATAAAAAGAAACACCACCTGTCATATGTATCCAACTAGTCTCACTGAAGTTTCAGTAGCTGGCATTTCATCTGTCATATGAAAACATTTTCAATACCGTCTACCAACACAGCACTAAATTCTGGACTACCATTAATGTCAACCCATTTATAATTTTGGCTTGCAGCGCTACAAAAAGGCAGATGACAGCCCACTATTTCACACCTGCTGCTGAAATGAATAAAAATGACTGAAATCTTTAAAACCACAAGAAAGTAGAAGGGAAAAATAAAGCAAAGAGTGACTACACTGTAAAACCAATGGAAACTCCCTGCTTACCTTGAGTTTTGAGGCCCAGGCCCTAGATAAGATGACTTCAAAGATCTAGTAATAAGTATAGAAGAGCCCGCAAGTAGAAACTGACATGTTTGGGAAGATTCTTGTCTATGTCTGATTGGTGTGATTTACACAACTACTTCCAATTTTGTAGCTTATTCCCGTCAATAGGACTGTCCATTACCCAAATAAATAAGAGAAATAACTTTCTCAATATTCTATTTTAAATCTTGCTTTATAAAAACATTATCTATACACATATATCTGTGCTTAATTACTTATTTATTGGCTTATTTTGTGTTTTTTTATATTTCAAAAAAGTCTCAAAAAGTATATGCAGCACAATAAGGGTACATCAAGTGTTAAACTCCAGTGTAATTACTAATTTTGATGCTTTAATTAGTTCAATTCCACCCCAAGCACAGTAAGAAATAGCTCTCATAATTAGTTGCTGTAGTTATGAACCCTTCAGTTTGTTTGTCCTGCCAGCTATTGTGATAATGATGTCTAAGTCATGCATCTTGAAAGGGGACAGGGAAAAATCCTCTGTTTACCATAATATCAGGATATTGTTTGCCTTCCTCATCTTTCCCATGGATCATACAATACTTTTATTATAACTTCAAGATATAATAAAGTATTATATTGCCTTTTCCTTGTCTTGTGATGTCTACTGATTACACTAAATAAATAGAATATAAAAATTCTAAAGTCTAAACAAATCATAGTTTTTGTTTTGATATCATCAAATAATTTCAGAAAATCTCCAATTATTCATGACTAATAATTTAGCAGGTTTCCTTTTTAATTCTTTCATATTTACTTTATAAAACATAAACCCAGATTAACTGGAATCATATTGAAAAAATATACACTCAACATTTATATTAAAACAAAAGTAAAAACACCCACCAATGTGCATTCCATTCTAAAAGAAGCCAAGAATCAAACATGTTTTTGTAGAGCCCATTTCTGTCATTGTTCTTTGGCTTAGCTAAGGAAAGATGAGGGGTTCAGAGAAAGTGTGACTATGAACCTCTATGGAAGACAGTGTTGTGTCTTTTTTTCCATCTCTCCACAACAAAAAGTCGAAGCCTCATTGTAAGAATTTAAGTAGAAGTCGGTGGGCATTATAGCAAACTGCATCGCCTTTATTAGTAAAATACTTTGTGAGGATGTTCTAGCTGGTCTGATCTCACTCCTATCCAAGAGAAAGGGGACACACTGAAAGGTACTCAAAGACTTCTATCGTTAACATATCAAAGGAATATAAAATATTTCCCATAGGATAACAATGCACCCAAAATAAACAACTTAAAATGACACGTACATAGAAAACATATCTCTGATTTCATGGAAGCCCACAACACAAAGACATGAGTCACTACCAAGTATTTGAACTTGAGACGGCAGAATGAGAAAAGAGGCACAGAGTAAAATCTCATTTCTCAGCAGTCCACGTGTTCCACACTGAGTGATCACCAAGATAACACAGAGGCTTTCTAAGGACTCTCAGCTAAGAAAGAAATACTTCCACTTTCTGCAGCTTTCAAATCAGCCTCTGAGATGGAAGAGAAGACAGAAGACAGTCTCATCCTTACTGGAATGGACTGGGTTCCTCTTGTCTAAAGGAGACCCACTAAGGAAAAACAGCCTCAATGTGTTCATGAGATAAGAAATTTGACATAGCAAGAGTTCAAAGTAATGATTAGTAAGAAAATGAATACAAGTATTTCAAATATGATAAATCCCTCAATTTAAGCTCTAATTAGGTTGCCCATAGATACAGTGTCTCAAAACATGAGATCACAAAATTGTAGAATGCAGTTCTAAAAATTATCAATTAAAATATACCCCTAAGGACAATGCTAAGTGAAGAATTCCCCCAAAGCAACAATTTATATTTATTGCTTTGCATCTGACTAGTAACAAAGAACAAAGTCTTCTGAATCTTGTCATATATATATATATATATATATATATATATATATATATATATATATATATTTGTCAATGAGTGTACAATGAATGTTTGTACCTCCAAATGACCAATACACTACATCATACTATGTGCTGTCAGAATTCTCTAATTAAAAAGAATTGTCTCTGAAATACTCATCCTTGGCATAGCTAGAAAAGCTTGTCACCAGAGCGTGATTTGTAGAATATGGGGAGGGAAGAGCAAGTGTGCTGTCATCCATCTTTACTGGCAAAACATCGAGAGGCAGTTTGTACCATTTGTCCAGTGCATAAGCAGTCAGATGCCCTTACTGTCCTGACTTATCTACCTGGGTTGAGAAGCCTTTTCCTAAAAAATACATAGATTGCTTTCCAAGCTTCTGTCACACCAAATCTTGATATGTAGAAGTATGAAATTACAGAGAAAGACAGAAGGGACCTTCAATTTTACTAAGTATAAACTTTGTAATTTATTGGTGAATAAATTCAGTCACAGATAAGTTGAATGACTTGTCCAAGGTCTAGTAGATCATAACTCAGTTCTCCTTTTTGCAAGCTAGTCATTTCCCTCAAAGAAGTTATTTCCTAAAAAACATTTATTAACATATCCCAAACATATTCTCAAATGTGAATCAGAAAAATCTAGGTATAAAAGGGGGCATATAAAAATTCCTTTATTAAATGAATATGAAAAGCTACCAAACAACTGCCATTCCTTCAGGGAAAAACACAGAGGGGAAACATACAAAATAATATGAATGGCTTACCATAACAAAATTCCTCCTAAGTACATTTATTTGTTTTGTTGAAAACAGGTTGCTCTCATGACCCATATGCTCATAGATATGATGGCCTATAGATAGCAAAAAAAAAAAAAAAAGTATAACACTATATAACAAAAAGTAGTTTGTTCCATTAGAGTATATTTTGCTCTGGAAACAAGACTTGATCTACAGAGATATTGAATCTCCCCCTTGGATATGATAATGCACTGCATAATTTGGCACTATCCAACATAAATATTAGAAAATAACTAGAGTATGAAGAGGTAATATGTTGTTCTCAAAAGGGACTTTGTTGTCAATTTTTTTTTAAAGACTATCACCAAAATAACAATTATCATATTGTACAGTGTATGGAAATTGGGGGAGGCCCACTGTAAACAGAGATGCAATTAAAATGAACAGATACACAAAGGCAGCCATGTTGTTGGGTAAGAGTAGGTTTATGAAATATTGACAAACATGAAATGATTGTCATCAGTCACTGTCACAAGAGAAGGAGTCTCCTCCTCTCGTTTACAAATGATCCAATTAAAGGAAACATGTTGGCTATAAAAGTCAAAATCAACAATGCACTGTACACTGACAACCCATCCAACATATAAAATCAATAGTACATTCTGCCTGCATCCAGCACAAAGAGACAGTGTGACTTCCCTACCTCCTTAGTCAAATATGACACTTTATCAATTGATCAAAACTCAGTATTTATTGAGCAAGACTTTTGAAGAATGCAAACTGCACTAGACTCTTACGACCCTCTCCATATTATTTCAATATATTTTAACTTAAAGGTATAATAATTGAGAATGTTCTGTTGTCACAGAGTGCTTTCAATGTAATCTTTACAGAGTTTAACATTGACGCTATTTACAAGATTATAAAACACTCTAGAGCAAGAAGCAGGAATGTCTAATCACAGAATTAAATTTTAGTTTTCTCTATCTCATGGCTTCCTGAAAGATCTCCATTCAGTGTGACAAGAAAGGGCATGAAGATGGTTGTAACTAGTCTAGTGCAAGATATTTGCACTAGAATTAAAAATAAGGTAAAGTGGTAACTTGCATAAGTACTAGAGAGGAACAAATTCTGAGTTTAATGTAAATAAAAATCAACCCAGATCTTCATAACTGATGCCTTAGAGGAAGGACAGAGATGTGGTAGAGTTTCTATGTGAGTCTTTTTTTTTTCCCAAATTATTTTTCTTAGATATTTTCTTAATTTACATTTCAAATGCTATCCCGAAAGTTCCCTCTACCTTCTCCCTGCCCTGCCCCCCTGCCCACCCACTCCCACTTCTTGGCCCTGGCATTCCCCTGTATTGGGGCATATAAAGTTTGCAATATCAAGGGGCTTCTCTTCCCAGTGATGGCCAACTAGGCCATCTTCTGCTACACATGCTGCTAGAGACACAAGCTCTGGGGGTTCTGGTTAGTTCATATTGTTGATCCTCCTATAGGGTTGCAGACCCCTTCAGCTCCTGTGGTACTTTTTCTAGCTTCTCCATTGGGACCCCTGTTTTCCATCCTATAGATGACTGTGAGCATCCACTTCTATATTTGCCAGGCACTAGCATAGCCTCATAGGAGACTAGTCTTTGTGTTTAATGAGTATGAACCAAGTATTTTCCTTCTCTGTATTTCAAGTTAGTTTAAAACCTAAGGGAGCTCATAAGACCATGTATCTAGCCCAATATTGTTTGTAAATGGCTTTTGAGAGTCAGTCGTCTTCAGTGGTGTGATCTCTGACCTCCTATGGATGGTACTATATCTGTATGCATAAAGGTAGCATTAATCATGCTTGATGGATAAGGAGGGATAGCTCATATTCATCAAGGTAAATCTACCAAGATGAACTCTCAATTCTGAACATCTATGCTCCAAATGCAAGGACAACCACATTCATAAATGAAATTTTACTAAAGCTCAAAGCAAACATTTCACCACACACAATAATAGTGGGAGACTTCAATACCCCACACTCATTAATCCAGGAAATAGACACTAAAGAGAGACACGGTGAAACTAACAGAAGTTATGAAGGATTTAACAGATATCTATAGAACATTTTATCCTAAAACAAAAGGATATACTTTCTTCTAAGCACCTCGTGTTACCTCCTCCATAATTGACCATATAATCAGTAACAAAACAGGCCTCAACAAATACAAGAAGATTAGAACAATCCCATACATCTATTCAGAGCACCACAAACAAATACTGATCTTCAATAACAACATAAATAATAGAAAGTCCACATGCACATGGAAGCTGAAGAACACTCTACTCAATGATAACTTGGTCAAAGAAGAAATAAAGAAAGAAATTAAAGACGTTTTAGAGTTTAATGAAAATAAAGCCACAACATACCCAAATTTATGGGACACTATGCAAGAAGCCCTATGGAAAAAACTCAGCTCTGAGTGCCTCCAAAAAGAAACTGGTGAGAGCATACACTAGCAGCTTGACAGGACACGTTAAAGCTCTAGAACAAAAAGAAGCAAATTAACCCAAGATGAGTAGATGGCAAGAAATAATCAAACTCAGGGCTGAAATCAACCAAGTGGAAACAAAAAGAACTATTCACAGAATTAACCAAACCAGGGGCTATTTTTTTTTAAATCAACAAAATAGATAAACCTTTTAGCAAGACTAACTAGAGGCCACAGAGAAGGCATCCTAATTAACAAAATCAGAGATGAAAAGGAAGACATAACAACAAAACTGAGAAAAAAATCATCAGATTCTACAAAAAATACTATACTCACCAAACAGGAAAACCAAGATGAAATGGACAATTTTCTACCAGGAACCAAAGTTAAAACAGGATCAGATTAATGATACAAACAGTCTCATATCCCCCAAAGAAATAGAAATAGTCCATTATTAGTCTCCCAACCAAAAAAAAAAAAAAAAAAAAAAAAAAAAAAAAAAAAAAAAAAAAAAAAAAAAAAAAAAAAAAAAAAAAAAAAAAAAAAAAAAAAAAAAAAAAAAAAAAAAAAAAAAAAAAAAAAGAAAGAAAGAAAGAAAAAAAGAAAAAAAAAGAAAAGAAAAGAAAAGAAAAGAAAAGAAAAAAAAAGAAAAGAAAAGAAAAAAAAATCCCAGGACCAGATCGGTTTAGTGCAGAGCTCTATCAGACCTTCAAAGAAGACTTAATACTAATACTCCTCAAACAAATCCACAAAATAGAAACAGAAGGTTCTCTACCCAATTTGTTCTATGAAGCCACAGTACTTTGATACCTAAACCACACAAAGACCCAACAAAGAAAGAGAACTTCAGACCAATTTCCCTTATGAACATTGATGCAAAAATACTCAATAAAATTCTCCCAAACTGATTTGAAGAACACATCAAAATAATCACCCATCCTGATCAAGTAGGCTTCATCCCATGGATACTGGGATGGTTCAATATACAGAAATCTATTGATTTAATCCACTATATGAAAAAACTCAAAGAATAAACCATATGATTATATCATTAGATGCTGAGAAAGCATTTGACAAAATCCAATACCCATTCATGTTAAAAGTCTTAGAAAGATCCAGAATTCAAGACCCATACCTAAACAGAGGAAAAGTAATAGGCAGCAAACTAGTAGCCAACATCAAACTAAATGGAGAGAAACTTACAGGAATCACACTAAAATCCGGGACTAGGCAAGGCTGCTGACTATCCCCATACATATCCAGTACAGTACTTGAAGTCCTAGACAAAGCAATTGCATAACAAAAAAAGATCAAAGTTATATAAATTATAAAGGAAGAAGTCAAAATATTATTATTTTCAGATGATATGATAGTATACTTAAGTGACCCCAAAAATTCCACCAGAGAACTCCTAAACCTGATAAACAACTTCAGCAAGTAGGTGACTATAAAATTAACTCAAACAAATTAGTGCCCTTGCTCTACACAAAGAATAAACAGGCTGAGAAAGAAATTAGGGAAATAACACCCTTCACAATAGTCACAAAAATATAAAATTCCTTGGTGTGACTCCAGCTAAGCAAGTGAAAGATCTGTGTGATAAGAACTTAAAGACTCTGAAGAAAGAAATCAAATATCTTAGAAGATGGAAAGATGTACCATGCTCATGAATTGGCAGGATTAATCTAGTAAAACTGGCCCTCTTGCTGAAAGCAATCTACAAATTAAATGCAATCCCCATCAAAAACTCAACTCAATTCTTCATAGATTTAAAAGGAGAAATTTCCATATTCAATTGGAATAACAAAAACCTAGAATAACAAAAACTATTCTCAACAATAAAAGAACCTCTGGTGGAATCACCATCCCTGACCTCAAGTTGTACTACAGAGCAATTGTGATTAAAAAACTGCATGGTCCTGGTACAGTGACAAACAGGCAGTTCAATGGACTAGAATTGAAGACTCAGCAATGAACCCATACACCTATGATCACTTGATCTTTGACACAGGAGCTGAAATCATCCAGTGGGAAAAAGACAGCATTTTCAATAAATGGTGCTGGCTCAACAGGCAGTAAGCATTTAGAAGAATGCAAATCAATTGATTCTTATCTCCTTGTACAAAGTTCAAGTCCAAGTGGATGAAAGACCTCCACATAAGAGCAGAGACACTGAAATTTATTGAGGGGAAAGAGCCTCGAACATATGGGCACAGGGGAAAAATTCCTAAACTGAACACCAATGGCTTGTGCTATAATCAAGAATTGACAAATGGGACCCCATAAAATTGCAAAGCTTCTGTATGGCAAAGGACACTGACAATAAGACAAAAAGGCAACCAACAGATTGGGATCAGGTCTTTACCAATCCTATATCTGATAGAGGGCTAATATCCAATATATAAAAAGAACTCAAATGTCACAACCCACGTCTCACACCAGCAGAGACAATGGGAAGAACAACAAGGACTCCAAGGCAGGTCTCACACAGCAGCCACAGCTGGTCTTTATTCTGAGCTTCCTTCTATTCTGCAGCCTCCTTCTATTCCGCAGCCTCCCTTATTCTGGGATTGCCCACAATTTGTTCCCTTCAGTAATTAATATCAAAATCACCTGTTCACTCAAGTCATTTCACACTACCCAATCATAGACACACAAGTCCAAGGCAGCATGAAGGATATGCTGATAGAATGGTATCACGAGGCATTAAGCTATCTCTCCTGCGAGTTTCATAGGCTGCTTTTATTGCACATGATTGAGACTGGGATAAACAAGCCTAGGTCACGGGGCTTGGCATAGAGCCAGGGTGCAATCTTTGGCCCATGTGGCTGCGCTTGCTCCCCACATTCAAGAATTTAGACTCCAGAAAATAAAATAATCCTATTTAAAAATTGGGTACAGAGCTAAACAAAGAATTATCAACTAAGTAATACCAATAGGCTGAGAAGCACCTAAAAAAGAATGTTTAGCATCCTTAGCCATCAGGGAAATGCAAATCAAAACAACCCTAGATTCCACCTCGAACCTGTCAGAATGACTAAGATCAAAAACTCCAGTGTCAGCAGATGCTGGTGAGGATGTGGAGAAAGAGAAACACTCTTCCATTGCTGGTGGGATTGCAAGCTGATACAACCGCTCTGGAAATCAGTTTGGTGGTTCCACAGAAAATTGGGCATAGTAATACCCGAGGACCCAGTAATACTACTCCTGGGCATATACCCAGAAGATGCTCCAACTTGTAATAAGGACACATGCTCCACTATGTTCTTAGCCTTATTTATAATATCTAGAATCTAGTAAGGACCCAGATGTCCCTCAATAGAGGAATGGATACAGAAATTGTGGAACATTTACACAATGGAATATTACTCAGGTCTTAAAAACAATGAACTCATGAAATTCTTAGGCAAATGGATGGATCTTGGGGATATCATCATTAGTGAGGTTACCCAATCACAAAAGAACACAAATGATATTCTCTCACTAATAAGTTAATTGGATATCAGCCCGGAAGCTCAGAATACCCACACTAGTATTCACAAACCACAGGAAACTCAAGAAAAAGAAAGACTAAAATGTGTATACTTCGATCTGCCTCAGAAGGGTGAACAAACTACCCATGGAAGAAGTAACAGACTCAAAATGTGGAGCTGAGACTGTAGAAATGACCATCCAGAGACTGCCACACCTGGGGATCTATCCCATAAACAATCACCAAATCCAGACCCTATTGTGGATGCCAACAAGTGCTTGCTGACAGGAGCCTGATATAGCACTCTCCTGAGAGGCTCTACCAGTGCCTGACAAATACAGAAGTGGATGATCACATTCATCCATTGAACTTCATTGAATTTCAAGGTTCCCAATGAAGGAGCTAGAGAAAGTATCTAAGGATCTGAAGAGTTTTCTAGCCCCATAGGAGGAGCAACAATATGAACTAACCAGTAGTCCCAGAGCTCCCAGGAACTAAAATACCAACCAAAGAGTACACATGGTGGGACTTATGGCTCCAGCTGCATATGTAGCAGAGGATGGCCTAGTTGGACATCAATGGGAGGAGAGGCCCTTGGTCCTGTGAAGCCTCTATTCCTCAGTGTAGCAGAAGGCTAATGCCAGGAAGCAGGAGTGGTTGGGTTGGTGAGCAAGGAATGGGAGAGGGAATGGGGAAGGGGGTTTTTAGAGGGGAAACCAAGAATGGGTATAACATTTGAAATATAAATAAAGAAAATACCCAATTAAAAATATACTTGATGGTTATAGAACAAGAGGGCAGACAAGGAAGTGGAAAAAAGAAAAGCAGAGAAGGGGTTCAGGAAGACGAGAGAAGGATTTGAGGGAGAATTTATAGTTCTGGGAGAAAGTGAAGACTAGAGGGATTGGTCTGTCCTAAATACATTATATATGTTTATACCATTATTAAATAATAAGACCAAGAGTACAAGGATGAAATAACTAAGAGAAAAGAGAAGAAAAGAAAGGAATAAAGGAGAAAGAAAGAGAAAGACAAAGAGAAAGACAAAGAGAAAGACAAAGACAAAGACAAAGAGAAGAAAGAGATGAAGAGAGATGGAAGGAACAAAGAAGAAAAGAAAGAGAGAGGAAGGAAGGAAGGAAGGAAGGAAGGAAGGAAGGAAGGAAGGAAGGAAGGAAGGAAGAATATATGTCATTGAGAGGGTGGTTAACCATAACTACAAATAAACAATCCTTTAGAAGAAAAGCATAGTGGGTTGTGTTTTAGATAAGATGTTTCCACACTCAGAGTACATTTTTTTTTATTCAGGAGAGAGCATGTAAACATGAGCAACAATTTTTTTTTCAACTTTTATTAGATATTTTCTTCATTTACATTTCAAGTGTTATCCAGAAAGTTCCCTAAATCCTCCCCCCTCCCGGCCCTGCTCCCCTACCCACCCTCTCCCACCCCTTGGCCCCTGCGTTCCCCTGTATTGGGGCATATAAAGTCTGCATAACCAAGGGGCCTCTCTTCCCATTGATGGCCAACTAGGCCATCCTTTTCTATAAATGCAGCTAGAAACACGAGCCCAGGGGGTAATAGTTGGTTCATGGTTATCCTTCCACCTATAGGGTTGAAGACCCCTTCAGCTCCTTGGGTACTTTCTCTAGCTCCTTCTTCCTTGGGAACCCTGTGTTCCATCTAATAGCTGACCCTGAGCTTCCACCTCCATGTTTGCCAGGCATTGGTATATTTTCCCCTGAGACCTCTATATCCGGGCCCTTTCAGCACCATTTTGCTGGCATATGCTATAGTGTCTATGTTTGGTGACTGATTGTGGGATGGATCCCTGGCAGCCGCAGTCATTGGGTCCATCCTTTGGATTGAGCTGCACAAATGCTCCCTTTAACTCTTTCAATGTGTGCTTTGTTCTTAATTCTAGGAAGGGGTGACCTGTCCACATTTTGATCCTCCTTCTTCTTGAGTATCATGTGTTTAGTAAATTGTATCTTGGGTAGTCTAGTTTTCTGGGCTAATATCCACATATCAGTGAGTACATGTTATGTGAGTCCTTTTGTGCATGGGTTACTTCAGTCAGGATGATGACCTCCAGATCCATCCATTTGCCTAGGAATTTCATATATTTATTGTTTTTAATAGCTGAGTAGTACTCCATTGTGTAAATATACCAAATTTTTTGTATCCATTCCTCTGTTGAGGGACATCTGGGTTCTTTCCAGTTTCTGGCTATTATGAATAAGGCTGCTATGAACATAGTGGAGCATGTGT
>LR751039.1:173390-228762 GCA_902729485.2 Mus minutoides
TTTTCTGGTGTGCTGTTGTATCTAGGACTTGATGTGGTGGGTGAGTTTGGGTCTGGTGATGCCAAGTACCCTTGGATTCTGTTGCTTCTGTTCTTGCGCTTTCCTCCTGCCATCTCTGCCCGAGGTGACCTGGCTTTGGTGCAGACCAGAAAGGACCCGCTGTTTTGCCCTGGTCCCTTATCAATCTCCTGGCTGATGTGTCAAGTTCCACAAGATTGGGCCAGAACAGAGGTTGTGTTCTCCTCCTCACCTCACTTCTAGAGATAGCTTGGGGAGTCCCGAAAGAGCCTAAGAGAGTGCACAGAGCCTGAGGCCCGGGCCCTGAGCTCCTGATGTGGTCTTAAAGTCCTGCAGTTGCTGGGCTCAGAGGAAAGATGGTGGGGTGGCGGGTGCTCTGGCTGGGAGAGGCCCAGCCTCCGGTGGGGCAGAGTTCTCGGATCCTGCCCCTGGGGGCAACCGCTGACCCGATATGAGCAACAATTTTATTAATGGTAATCATCAGTGTATATACAATGAATGTTCTTTTTGGTCTTGGTTCATTACCTCTGATTCCTATAGATGGATACCTGTGTCTGTTTCAGTAGTCTGTTATCTGTTCCCTCCCCTCTCTCTTCTTCACCTCCTTTTTATCTCTTTTTCCATCTTTCCCATCAAGCACGTCTCCTTTGAATTATAGCTTGTAATTCTTTTTTATTTGTTTAATTCATAGTTTTCTTCAGAAAGTCTGTATATTCTGTCTCACAGAAATACTAAAATATGTGATCCTTCATTTAAGAATTCATAAATATTTTACTAACCCTAATGCTTTACCCGTTTTGGAAATAAGAATAGTGTGAAAACTATCACCTGTCACCATATATTTTGAAAAAAAAAATTGAACTTATTAGCTCTCACATATGTCATAAAAGTTATATCAAGTAAATGCAAAATATAACTTAGTTAAATTATATACTTAATATTTTATAGGGGATATTGGTACAATTAAATCCAATGATTTAAGAAGCATCTAGATAGAAATGTATAACTATAACAAAAGACTTCCACTATTTGCCAGGAAGGTTTTAGTTAAATTTCCAATTAGAAGTGGATGCTCACAGTCATCCATAAGAGGGAGCATGGGGCCCACATTGGAGAAGATAGAGATAGAACCCCAGGCTCTGAAGGGGTCTGCAACCCTAGAAGAGGAACAACAATATGAACTAACCAGAACCCCCAGAACTCGTGTCTCTAGCTCCATGTATAGCAGAAGATGGCCTAGTCAGCCATCATTGGGAGGAGAGGCCCCTTGGTAATACAATCTTTATATGCCCCAATACAGGGGAATGCCAGGGCCAAGAAGTGGGTGTGGGTGGGCAGGGGAGCAGGGAGGGGGAAGGGGGGAGGGGACTTTCGGGATAGCAATTGAAATGTAAATTAAGAAAAGATCTAATAAAAAAATTGAAAAAAATATTTTATACTTCTCTTTCTATTTTTCCTTTGTTAACCCACACAAATTAGATCAATAGAGAAATATTTTAACGTATATAAGAAACTTAAGCAAGTGACTAGCATCATGTGTTATTGGGCATTTTGCATATGTTTACATGCATGTACTGTCTACATAGGCTATGGAAAGAGCAAACACTACCGTTTATGAAGCATTAATAACCATGCTAGGCATTATTCTTGCTTGTTACCTATGATATTGTTTCCTGGATCCCTTCTAACCTAACAAAGATTTGCTACTGGCATTCTATTTTAGAGATGAAAACTCTGAAATTTAAATCTTTCAATAGAATCAGTCATAGAATCATGTTTGTAATTCCATCCCTTTGATGGCCAAAGCTAGAGGACTGTTCCATATTCAAGGCTAGCCTGAGCTATAGAGTTCATATGCTGCTATTATTCTTGATTACCACCCAGGACTTGAAGATCAGACCCTAATGCTGAAGACACCACACACTTCCGACACAGAACATGAAGGAGTATACTTGGAACTGATCTGGAAGGTACCTTCATGAGTATTAGCTATGGTAGTACCTGGGGGATCCATGTAAGCTTCGAAGAGAGAGAAATAATTCAAAGTCTTACTCAGATGGAAAGCCAATGAACCCCTACAACAAGTACAACAAGATACCCTCATTGGTACATGAGTAATATTTTAGTTTTTTAAGAACCAATAGCTGCCTAGTTAAAAATAGGGCAAACAATCAGAGGATTTTCATGCATAGGATTGTAAACCTAGCCAAATAATAAGGAGTGGACAGTTCATGGTGCTTAGAGGAGAACTATTTATTGCTACATAATTGAACATTATGAAGTCTATTCTGATATTTATGTTTATACCCACAGAGAAGTGTACATCTTAGTCAATAAAAAAGAAATGTTCTACAGCAGAGGAGAACCATCACAATAACCTGCAACTAATAAAACTGGAGACAATAGTTGGTAAACTTCACAAATGTGGTCAAAACATCTTTACTGCAACTCTTAAAACAAAGATACAGGAAATATAGAAAACAAGACATCCAGGTTAGTGATTACTGTACAGACTCATCGATCTTGCAGATATATATTAATACCACCTCTCAGTATAGGAGGAAGAGGCACCCAAATGGAAAGACCAGGCATTGTGCAGGGTGAATCTGACATGAGCATCATATTCTTCAAATAAAAACTCCAGCTCATGCTACTGTTTGTGGGTGTATATGTGTGAACAAATCCGTGTGCACATGTATGGGAGTATATGTAGAGTCCTGAAGTCAACATTGAATGTCTTCCTCAATTGCTCTCCACCTTATATTTTTTAAGGATTATTTATTTTATGTAAACAAGGTCCCTGACTTCATGCACTCCAGAAGAGGGCATTGGATCCCATTATAGACGATTGTGAGCCACCAAGACTACATGAGATTTGAACTCAGGACCTCTGAAAGAACAGCTTGTTCTCTTAACCACTGAGCCATCTCTCCAGCCCTGAAAACTCCAGGTCATCAAACACTAACTTGACTGTTTAATTATATCTTCAAATGTGTTTGATTTGAATAGGAGCTTGGTGAAAATGTCCCTGTTTCCAAGAAATTTGCATGAAAAGAAATCTAAGTCTTTGTACACCACTGATTACTATTTCTGAAACAATTAAGAAATTCATTAACTAAATATTTCATGTTTTAAGTGAACAAAAGAATAAAGGCTATGCCTTTTATAGTTTATTGTTTTAGCCATTTGTAAATAGCAAGAATGAACAAATCAGCAAACTTATTTGTGAAGCAAAAAAAATAAAGTGTAATTATTATATTTTCTTTTCACAACTCTGTCCAGCTCTATTCCCTTCCATTGAAACATGCCCATAGTACCCACAGACCCTCATTCTATCTCCTTCTATTGTATACTAGTGTTCTTAATAAATACAAAGATGCAAGTATACAACAAAACCAGTATACAACAAGATCCTCATTCTATCTCCTTCTATTGTATACTATTGTATACTAGTGTTCTTAATAAGTAGAAAGATGCAAGTATACAACAAAACCAGTATACATCAGTGTGCTCACTTCGATAATTTAAGGTATATATCTGTAGGTGTTTAAATGGATTACAGGAAAGTTCTATGTGTAATTTTCTTAGTGGATGTGTTAGTTTACATTTCACCATCAGCATGAAAACATATTTCTATTTGTATATTTATAGTTGTAGAATATCATTAAGCCAGGACTCAGGAGTGAATAAAATTCCATTTTATATGTATGAATGGGTAGTGAAAATTATGTATTATATAATTTTAACGTTGCATTATCCATTCATATGTAGTCATAGTTCTAAAAAAAAAGCAGTGATAAATATGGAGGTGCAACTCTATGGTAGGGAAGAGATACAAAGAAAGTATAGAAAAGTGAATGGACTTGATAAAAAAAATAATATTATGGAAAGTCACATAATATCAGAAAAACAGTAAATGACACCTTTCTTATAAACAGAATCTCATCAATAATATAACATATGTAAACAAATGTGCATGTGGATCAGTATAACATGAAGAAAAGAAAACCAGAAGAGCTAAATATAAATAGTTGGGAAAAGAGTAAATGCAGGTGGTTTAGCACTGGTTAGGACAGAAGACATAAGCTAATTGTTTTTTAAGTTTTGATTGTGTCAGGAATATGTTGATGTTGGATAAGTCTATAAATATATTTGATATTGAAGGTGTAAAACTCAATAGGAAGCTTTGCAGTTCTGTTCCAAACGTCAATCCTAAGTCTATGCCATTCCATTAAGTTGTGTAGACTTTGGTTCTTTTTATTTTTAGTCTTTCATGTCTTTATTTGCAAGTTATTTTTATAATAAAGTTTATTACTAAGAAAAATACTAGACTTAGTAAGAAATTTAACGAGGCACAAAAGGCTTTTTTTTGACAATCTACAAACTGTTTTCTTCATTGTTCAAGTAATAATCTAGAAAAAACATGCAATTATTTCAAGAGTTAGAACCATTTGTATAATCACCTTTTAAGAAATCACTTTCCAACCAATGCCTGTTTTTCTTGTTACTGTCCATTTTGATGAATGTGTCTTTTGAATATCTTTACATATTAAAATATAATTAGAATTGTATAGATATAAAGTAAGCAATCAAAAGTTAGAATAACATTTGAGCTATAAGTAGGTTGCCAATAAAAAGGTAATGAGGTTATTTTACCTTTGTTTGTGTATTGTTTTTATGCTTTGAGAGACTGAGTGGGAATTCTAAGAAACATATAAGTTGTAATTAACTACAGGTACTCTGATGAACCAGTTCCTGACAAGCTAAAGCTGTAATACTAAAACTGGTTTGGATACAAGAAACAATTTACCTTAGAGAAGATGTCATGGGAATCCTCAAGAAACCTGGGCTGAAATTCCCCTTCCCTCATGGGTGACTTATGGGTTATGGGACATTCAAATATGAGCAGGGCTTATCTTAGCATTCTCATGCGAATATAGGTCCACTGCTGGGTTGTGATACAAACTGAGAAATGATAGATATTGTCCTTCAGAGTACAGGATATATTTTGAAATATTAAATTATAGTCCCACCACTATTTAATTATAATTTGGAGGAAATTTTCCTGAAATAAGTGCCTCGACCAACATTTCAAACAGATTGTGAAAGAAGCCCTTTTAATTATCAGTAAGCATTTCTGTTATTGACCCATCTGCCATGCTTCTTCCTGAAGGTATTCACATAGTCTTGTAGAGTTAACTTTTCCTTTTCTAGTTATGAAGTCCTACCTAGCCTTGCTGGTTTACTTATGGCCACACCATTTGAAGAACTGCATGCACCACTAAGGTCTTTTGATTGCAACTCGAATTATTCCACTATTGTCCCTGTTCTGCCATACCCTAGTAAAGCTGTTAAAGAGTCTACATTCATGAAATGCTGTCTTTGTGTGCTAAGGTACAATGGCTTCATTTTTACATATACAAACTAAAATTGTTACAGTAATCTCACTTCTCATGAGAAAATGTTTAAGTTCAGAATGAATAAGCAATTGGCTTAGAGTCTTATAGTGGGGCAGACCCCTTATCTTCGCGGAAAAAAGTTTAAAGTTCAAATTTATTCATGTCAGAACCTGCAAAGAATGAAATACCACATTTTGTGATGCTCTGGGAGACATTTGGCAATAATGTAAGGGAGCATGTGAGCGATTTGAATAAAATATTGTAATGGAATAGAATTAGAATCTATTCATAACCACCCTTATTTCTGCCTCTTATATACCAACTCCAATATAACCACTTTCTTCCTCCATAAAACTTCTTCATAATCCTTTTTCTACTGGGTTTACATTCCTACCAGTGTTGGTTAAGAATTTGTCCAGTTTTAATCTGAATTGAATGAGCCCTATAGTCATTCCATTCTGTGATTGACTAGTTTACATTAATAGTATTTTCTTTTTCAATCTGACCTGTGTGCACTTTCAATCCTCTGACTCTCTAAGTCAGTTGTTTACTTTATGTTTTTTGAGGACTCTTAAAGGACCTACACTTTCATATGCACACACATATTCTTTCCTCACAAACTCACATAACCGTTATACACTACGTTGACTACACAAATTGCTAAGTGTTATACCTTAGTAGTTCAGTACTTAATGCTTAAAACTGGATGACAAAAGCAAGCCCAAGAGACTAAACTTGGCATATGAAAGGCCACTGGATTTGGTGAGTAGATAAAATAACAAGTCACAATAAGTATTTTCCATGATTCTGTCTCCTCAGTCAATAGGAGCATAAATACTGTTTAAAGAGAGCCAGAATGAAGTTTTGCTTTGACCAAATATGGAAGAAACTTGCCTTATTTAGGAGAACATGTTTTCTTAAGGTTTTTAAAATTGATTCTTCCTTACCGCTTCTGTAGTTGAAAGTACTAATGAGAACTTTATCTATGAGAAACATTGGTAATGGACAGATTGTCTTTCCATCTCAGCAATAGCTTTATGTCTTGCATCTCTTAATGTTTATCTTTGGTAACAGATGTTTAGAGAAACCATGGAAAGGCTGAACTGAGAAGTACTAGGTGGACTTTTGCTCAGGAGTCTTATACAAATCAAGGGGACTTCACGGTATAGAGATTGTATGCTCAGCATCGTTTTGATGGTCCACATTGTCATCAGATGGCTAGTAATGAATTTGGTTGAGAACTTTGCTCATCAAACTTCTTTCTCAATATGACTTCCATTGTTATTGCTGATATGTAGTCATGTAATCATAATGACCATGGGAGATAGGTTTCCATATAGGAACTCCATTGTTTGATCGGCCATGTTTCAAAATTAAAATAATAAACCATCAAGAACAGTGCTGGCATCTTAGATACTTTCATATGCCACTCCTGAGTTAGAGTTCTTGAATGCACTTGCAGGGCAGAACAATGCCATCTACACAGAGTTAATAATTAGCCTACAGGAAAAGTATTTAGTTTACTTTTTCCTTGGGAAAACATCTCAGTCTCAGTACTTAAATGAAAGGAGAGAATCTGTTTCTGTTTCATTCTCTCTCTGCCTGTAAATTAATATCTTCATTTCAGGGCATGAAAGTTATGTTTCTAATTTTTCATTTATATTACCTGCTACACCACTAAGGACTAAGTAAATGCTCTTCAGCTTTCCTTTTAAAAAATAGTAACCCACGCTTATTTGGAAGACTTTCTCTACTGTGGCTCTAGAGAAAGTGGTACTGAGTCTTCAGTGATAATGTTAAGCATGCAAATGACATTCTAATTGCAAAGGCTTCTTGGCTCACCTGGGATACCATTTCTAAAATCACATCTCAGTAATTTATTCTCTCAGTTCTCCAAAGAATTGGCTTGAGGTCAGGGTTGGTGTGAGAGACAGCATCTCTCTTGCTAAATCTACAGTAAATTTGATTTTAAAAATATTCCTTTACTTCTTTCTGAATTAGTTTGTTCTAAAAGATATTTTACATCAGACATGGCCAAATGTTGATGATTTCTTCTCATCTAAATGGATATCTGGGTCTCCTAGGAGACAACTAGGAAATACTTATGAGATAAGTCTCTACAAGGTTATTGACACACTTTATTAGTTCATAACCAACCAGCCCAGGACATGGGACACTACAGCTTGTGGTGCAGTATTTGCCAAAAATTACAAAATGGGACAAAAAAGAATCACCAAAGAGTAAAACTATGCAAATAAGCTTAGTTTTATGGGGGCCATTGTTAATATAATAATTTGCCTTTACATTAAATAGGTAAAGGCAGGCAATCATTTTTCCTGTTTCATGGTAGAAGGAAGGCAATGATAAATATCAGAACACAAGTGATATGATAAGAGAAATTGGAAAGTAAGGTCTCTTAGGCAGGAAGAAGGAGATTAAAAGAAATTGGAAGGAAGTTAAAGGGAAATAGAAGAATACAATTGATTTGACAGGGAAAAAAGACAGGACTCCTTAGAGAAGCAGGAGGGCACTACATGTAGAACAAGAAGGTAAAATAAAAATATAGGTGACTAAAAATGTTATATTATCATACTATGTTCATAGTATAAAGTATGCATATATATACTTGCCAAAGACCACTGTAAACAAACAATAAATCAATAATAATAAACATAATAAACATGAGATGAGAGGGCATCTTTTCTGAGTTACTGGCCAGAGATGTCCAAAAGACTGCCAATTGATGTTTTCCTTGTTACTTCCTAGAAGTAAATTATAAGTCCTTAGTGCTAAAAACACCATTAACTTCAGAAACTGTGCCCAGAGTACACTGAGCTGGAAACCACCTGAATGTCCCCTCCCTGAGCGCATGTAGGGCTGCAGGCATGTGGTCATAAATGGAATGGGAGAAAACGCCCATCCCACCAGAGTTCCGGTGCTCTGGACAGGTAGATGCGGAGGACAGCCACACACTTTCCACACAGCCTGGAATGGGTGTCTGGCTGTGGGAAGCCACAAAACCTAGCCCACTGGGAGCTGGGCATGGGGCAGTCCAAGGTCTCTGGGCCTCACTGAGGCCAGAGATAACAGGCTCTCAGTCTTGTGCATCCCAGATGCTGCTGTAAACCATGGAAGAGCTGAGAACAAAATGGGGGTCCAGGGGGGAGCACTGTCATCCCCGGGGCTAAAGGGAGGAGAGGGCAAGGGGGGGCACTGGTGCTTCCCACGTGGGTGAGAGTCCTTGGTCCAGTCTGTGGCTGGAGTACAGGATGGCCTTCCAGTGGGAAGTTAGACCCTGCTTTTTAGGGGAAAGCCTATCCCATCATTTAATCACTGCGGGCCTTGATAAACAGAGACAGTCTATGGTTTTAGAGCTTTATTGTAGAAAGGCAGGGAGAAAGAGAGAAGGTAGATAAAGGGAGACCAACCATGGCCACATGGAGAGAAGGGAATAGGGAGGGAAAGAAGGAGGGCTAGAGATGAGAGGAAGAAAGGTGAGAGCTTAAGAGAGTGAGGAGGGGCCAAGCAGCTCCTTTTATAGTGGGCAGGGCTACCTTGCTGTTGCTGGGTAACTGTGGGGAAGAGCATACCTGGCTATTGTCAGGTAACTGTGGAGGTGGAGTCTAGCCAGAATGCCAGGAGCTTGGGGCTTTGAATGCATGACTGATGGTCACAGAATTATGGAATTGGTGCCTCTGTGGTGTCAGGCACCTGTCTCTGGGAACGTGGCTCACTGTTCCGTCCATTGTAGAGTTTTCTACTGGGTCTCCAGAGCAGGCTTCATTCAACCAAAAGCTGCCTTTTATGGTCCCACAAGAGCAAGCTTTCATGGTAAGAGAAGACAGCCTGCAAACTTTCAAAAGAGGAAGAGCATCAACAGTCCTACCTAGCTAGCTTTGGCACCTGTAAACCACACCAATAGCCAGCATAACACGATAACCGTAAATTCTCTATAGTACTCTGCATAACGTAGGGGTAAATAACAGCTTTTTAATAGGAATTAAGACCTATTCAACAAGAAGGCTATTATCTCTGATACTGGAAATATAGGTAACAGATTGATACTAGTGAAGTGATTTTTTTAAATTATTTTTTCTTTATTAGATATTTTCTTCATTTACATTTCAAGTGTTATCCAGAAAGTTCCCCATACCCTCCCCCATCCCCGCCCTACTCCCCTACCCACCCCCTCCCACATAATGGCCCTGGCGTTCCCTGTGAAGTGATTTTTGAAGGAGATTCTACAGCCACTAATATATTAAATGAGCACAATTACTAACAACAACATGTAAACTTTGTCCTTATAACTACAAGTTGTTGCCTTCACCCCTTAACAAGGAAAGTTCTCTTTATAACAAATGGTGATCCCTAAACACACACACACACACACACACACACACACACACACACACACACACAGGGAGGGAGAGAGAGAAACAGAAAGAGAGCGACAGAGAGAGGGGTGGGGGAGAGGGAGCAGGAAGGGGAGAGAGAGAAGGAGGAGAGAATCAAATACTGATCTGTGTACTCCAGCCCAACATCTAACAAACACTCTAATACCTGAGACTCAGGAAACATTTCAGAAGTTGAGAAGGAAAGACATTATAATCCAGAGGATCAAGAAGTTTGCTGTGATATTATAACTCCTACAAACATTAAAATCTATACCCATAACATCTCATTAACTTGACTACCCAAATATGAACTGGATAGAGAGGATCAAAAAACTTGCCAAACTGAATGGGGGAAAGGTCTATAAAATCTCGGTCATAAAACAACAAACAAGGGGGCTGGTGAGATGGCTCAGCGGGTAAGAGCACCCGACTGCTCTTCCGAAGGTGATAAGTTCAAATCCCAGCAACCACATGGTGGCTCACAACCATCCGTAATGAGATCTGGCTCCCTCTTCTGGAGTGTCTGAGGACAGCTACAGTGTACTTACATATAATAAAATAAAATAAATCTTAAAAAAAAAAACCAACAACAAACAAGCATACAAACAAAACAAAACAAAACAAAACAAAACAAAGCTGTAAGCCTATAAGAAACTGAGTAAAGCTGGGAGTTAAAGAAGTTGGTTTCAGGAAGATCACACCAATTGGTTGTCCAGGGTCAAACTGTCAGCCTAGACAACAGATACAAGTAAAATGATATCAACTCAATAGATCATATCAATAGAATACATACTTGGATTCAATAACCATTAATAATAAGGGGCCATGAAGTTGAAGAAGTGCAGGGAAAATCTATCTGAGTGTTTGTAGGGAGGAAAGTGAGGGGGAAATATTTTAACTACAATGCAATCTCAAAAAAACAAGCAAAAATGGAGAAAGAAAGAAAGAAAGAAAGAAAGAAAGAAAGAAAGAAAGAAAGAAAGAAAGAAAGGTGGGAAGGAGGGATGGAGGGAAGGAGGGAAGGAGGGAGGGAGGAGAGTAATACAATTACACAGGTAAAACCAAACATGCATCTTGCCCCTTCAATGGTCTAAGGCTGAGTTTCAGTGGAAGGACATATGCAATGTCCTGCATTCAGACTCAGTCTCCAGTAGCTCCAGAACATATCAGAAGGACTTCTTTCATTCCCTAATTGCCTAAGCCCAGGCAATTGGTGCTCTCTTGTTTGAATGATCTGATCACTAACTGTCTTTTAACTGGAATCATACATGGTTTGCTATTCTTTTAAATTGTAAGTTAGAGTAATGTTCTCAAGGTTAATAATTTAAAATTTCCAATATTTTAAATGTGAAAGGTATTCCATCATATATATGTATACATGTATATGTTTGTACCTAATATTCTGTCTTATAAGTACATGTGTGTGTGGTTTTATGTGTAATATCATTCTTATGCATGTGTGTAATTGTGTGCATAATATTCTCATAGCATATATGTGTGCTTGTGTGTATGTATAATATTCTATTTTATATATGCATGTGTATATAATAATTTATAATGAATTTCTATGGATGTGCTTATGTGTACACATAGTATTCTATTATGTGTATTTGTACAAATGCTTCTTTTGTTCATATGATTCTCAAATATACCCATGTTTATTTTCTTGTCTGTGTGCATAATATTCTACCATATACTTTTGTTTTCCTGTATGCAAAATATTCTTTTGTACATATGTGTGCATGTTTTATAAGTTTATAGTATTCTACAGAATATATATATGTGAGTGTGGTTTTTTTGTGCATAATGTTCTATTTTAGATATGACTCATGAGTGTTTATGTGCATGTGTATATGCACAGCATTTTTCCTTTTGTAATCCTCAGTCTATGGTGACTTAAGTTATTTCCATATTGACCTCAGGTTTCTAATTGCTATATGCTATGATTATATACATTAGCATTGGGACACAAGGGACCTGTTCTTCTTCAAAGCTAGGTTTAGTTAAAAAATTAAATATTAAGGATATGTTATCATTAATGTTTTCCACTAGTAGGTTCCAGAGTTTTAGTACTGATAATAGTCAGACTCTGTCAGTACAACTATCCAAGGTGAGATTCTAGTAGGGCCATTGTTTGTGCTCCTTAGACAGGCAGCCCTTGCACCAATTAGGTGGATTTGAACCACATTTAAGAACTGTGGGTTTCTGATAATGACTATTAAATGTTGGGCTTCAGTTTCCTCATCTCTGGAGTGCTGGTGACATTTTATTCATGAGCCATGGATACATTTATGAAAGTATAATGAAGTTCGGTGTACAATGTTCAGAAAGTGACTGTTTTGGACATCAATGAATATATGAATAAACTTTACTGTATCTGAGTATGTTTCAAAAGTGAAATAATAGGAAAGGCCTTGTGGCATTTCTGTTACGATTCAACAAGCCAATTATTTTATAGAATTTTCAATAAAATCTCCATAGTATCAGCTAGCACCATAGAATCACCACTCATATTTCATTGAAAAACAAAGGATTTTGAGTTTTAATTCAGATTTATCATAGTCGTAGTCATGGTATTTCTTTGTTCTTACCAGATGAGAACTGTTAACATTTGCCATGTGCCTTCAAGTATGTATATAAACCTATTTATGACATAGTGTACCTATTTTAAAAATGGAAGATCATTCTAGCATATACCTCACAAGGTTACCATGATTTAAATTATGTAGGAGAATGGAGCTTATACAGGCTTCATGCTTCCATAGTTGCAAACCTCAGGTTTGTATTTTGTATTAACACCAGGATGTGAACCTTACCTAAAAGATACATTTAATTTCTTTGTATTCTCCTATAACACCTCAATGGGATTGGGCCTGGACTTCATGCTGACTTCACTCTTCAGCCCAAGGATCAAAGAGCAAATGACATGCACTGGCATTCATAATCTCCAGGAGCAGAAAATAATCTTTACTTAAATACTTTAAAAGTTATCACTGTATCACTACACACCTCCCGGTAAGCTCTTGTTTTATTGATCCAAATTATTGTAGTTCTTTGCCATTCTCAATCAGTAAGAATAAGACCTTAAAATTATGAGGAGTTTAGGCCAATCATCAGGGGAAGGAACTTAGATCTATGCCTAATGTCAACAAGGCAGCATCAGGCTCAAGATCTAATGAGTAATGAACATTATGCATTATTACTTTGTATTCATAGATTTATTGTGGGAAGCCAATGGATAATGTATAAAAAGCATCTATCAAAGGGATTGTCACATTATACATGCTGTTTTACAAAACAGGAGCTTCCACATTTAATTATTATAACTTTCTTTCCTATCTCCATCACATATGTGTATAATTCTGCTGCACTAGCTCATTGCCCATCGTTTCCAGGCAGACCTAACATAAAGTATTTACATTAAAATCATTTTTGTAGTGTTTTTTCTCACCTCCTAACACAGAAAGAACCCTTTCCCTCTTTATCTGATCTCTGATAAGACAGCTTTCTAATGTGCACAAGTTGCACATTTTACCACAAAACTAATTATATAAGTCAATGCTGCAAGTTCCCCAAGAAATATAAAGGTGATTGAAGTCAGATTTTTAAAATATGTTTTATTTCCCTTACATGATCCAATGTACCTAATATCTATTCAAAGAATGAAAGTTATCTTATTGCTGTGAATGGTCCAGTGAATTCTGAAGACAAAGAGTCCTATACCTTCTCTCATGAATTAAAAAAAAAAAAAAAAAAAAAAAAGAGAACAAACTTAATGACAAATTTATAGTAAAGAAATTTTCTAATGTGTGGCTTTTTGTCATCAAAGGTCATTTTTGTTTTAAGGAGAAAGTCCATGAATCAAATGTTACAAAGGCAGGGAAAAATTTTTATCTAGCCATATCTCTTCAACCTTAGACTGCCTGTTGTGAGACGAGCAGACTTCCTGACTCCAGCCTTAATGAGTCATTTAAAATTCTCTCATTACGTTTTCCATGCATGGATTCAGGTGTGCAGGCTCCGGGTGAGGGGTAGTTTCCAGTCTGCGTAGAGTGAGCAAAGAGTAGGGATTTTTTTCCTGTGAATCATTGATTAATTCAAGCCAGGCAGAAACCACAATATTTTCTTTTGGGGGGTACCACCTGTGGTTTAGGTCCTATCCAGCAACCTAGAGGAATGCACTGGAAACTAAAAGCTAAAATTCAAACATTTACTTCATTGTCTCATTTCTTACTGCAATTTCCTCTCCAAATACAGCTTCTAATTCCTGACTGGAACCTGTTCTTT
The DNA here is from genome assembly GCA_902729485.2 of Mus minutoides. Classification (NCBI taxonomy): domain Eukaryota; kingdom Metazoa; phylum Chordata; class Mammalia; order Rodentia; family Muridae; genus Mus; species Mus minutoides. The sequence continues at coordinate 187,489 of LR751039.1, forward strand.
CTCCTTTCTGTATGTGGAAGTCCATCTTGCATGTGAGAACCAGCCTTAGCACTTCTCCATTCCAGCCCCGCAAGCCAGTCTTTCCTTCTAGTAACAAGCCCTTTGGATTGTCTTACCTTTATCATGTCTATTTGGCAAACCATTCATTTGGCATTTGCTATTAAGAAACTGGTTTGTTCTTCAATGATTCAAACGTTATTTTGTTATTCTACTTTGTTCTTATAGGCAGACTTGCCAAATTCTACTTTAGGCTTCTTGTGATATTCACCATCATGTTTCCAAAGAGACTTCCTGTAAACATTCCTCTGTGCATTAAAACATAATCCGCCCATGCTGAAACAGATCACATGTCTCATATGAGTTTCTTTTTTATTTTGTAAACTAAATTGTAACTATAAGATAAATTCCTCTTGTTAAATGCCATACCACAAGGAACATAATAGAGCCTCTAACTAATAGATGCTAATGCTGATCAGATCATTGACTGCTGCTAGGAGGAAAGTTCATGGGAACTCAACTGTCTATGTTGGTACAGTCCATCCTTTTCCCCTTCTTAGAAGATTAAAGCAATGGATGGCTGTAAATCTGGAGAGATCTTTATACATAATTAAATAAATGTTTTACATTTAAGTAGGTGGGCTCTGATCACACCAAAAAAATCAGGACACAAAGAAATTCAAAGAAGCTGCCCTAAGCATCCTACTTATCCCATGGGGAACACTAGTCTCCCAACACTTCTTCTTCCACCTTAATCAGACCTGCTGAGCTTTAAATACACAGGTAAGCTTTTCTTCCCCCACCTGTCTTCTCTGCTTGCTAAGTTCTCTGGACACACCAAGCTACCCTAAGAATCCTGCCATATAGGCATACTTCCATTCACCTGCCTCCTCTCTACTCACCTCCATCATACCCAAGGCTCCTGAAACACACAGACCTGCAGATCCTGAACCATACAGCCCAAAGATACCCATTAGAGGCCTGCCACACCAGGATCATTGAAGTTAACTCCCCTCCCAATACCTTCTACATCAGGAACATCGGGGACCAAAGACATCCACATGGGTAAAGGCTCTTGAAAGAAAATAATCAACAAAAGCTAGGACAATATGACACCTTCAGAGCAGAGCTACCCTAGTATATCCAGCCCTGGATATACTAACAGAACTGAAACACAAGAAAATGACCTTAAATCCAATCTTACAAAGATGATAGAGACCTTTAAAGAGGAAATGAATAAACCCCTTACAGAAATAAAGTTAAATATAATCAAATGGGTAAAGATCTTTAAAGGGGAAACAAATGAATCCCTTAAACATACACAGTAAAATACAATTAAACAGGTGAAGGAAATGCTACAAGAGAATTCCTACAACTGATAAACACCTTCAGCAAAGTAGTGGGTTCCAAAATTAACTCAAAGAAATTAGTAGCCCTCCTTTATATAATGATAAAGAGGCTGAGAATAAAGTTAGGGAAACAACACCCTTTACAATATCCACAAAAAAATATAAAATTTCTTGGAGTAATGCTAACCAAGGCAGTAAAATATCTTCATGACAAGAACTTCAAATCCCAATGAAAGAAATTGAAGAAGATATTGGAAGAGGAAAAGATCGTCCATGCTCATGGATATATAGGATTAGCAAGATGAAAATGGCCATTTTATTAAAAAGCAATCTACATGTTCAAAGCAATCTCCATCAACTTTCCATCACAACCTTTTCTAGACTTCAAAGGAGCAGTTCTCAACTTCATATGGAAAGTAAAATATCCAGGAGAGCCAAAACAATCCTGAATAATAAGTGCACTTTGGGAAGAATCACCATCTTTAACCTCAAGCAGGACTCCAGAGCAATAGTGATAAAAACTGCATTGTATTGGTATAGAAACAGACATTTTGATCAATGGAGCCGAATTGAAGATTCAGAAATAACCCCCAAATCTATAGACACTTGAGATTTGATGAAGAAGATAAAAACAACAGCTTCTTTACAATAGAAAAAGGAATCCATCTTCACGATAACCATGATACATGCCACCGACCCAAATAAGCGACATAAGAGGAAGGCACCAGTAATGATGCTTGGATCTCACTCAAAAGGGGGAATAAAATAGTCATAAGAGGCAGAGGGAGTGAGGAAACTGGGTGGGAGAGGAGATGGCAAAGGAAATAGGGGTTTCAAGATCATGTGTTGGAAAGGCCAGGAAGGAAAGCCAGATGGGCCTGAGAATGAATGGAAATATGCAACTGGAAGTGGTGGGAACATAGGCTGGGCATTTTGAAGATGAAACAGAGACCTGGGACATGGGAGGCACCCAAGAATCAATGGGGGTGTCCTTAGATATGACTCACAGTATTGGGGATGTAGAATCTAAAGAGACTAGCAGGGTAGGTAGGAACCCCAATGGAGCGATAGAGACACCAAGCCACCCACAATACTTTAAACCCCAAATTTATCTATCCTGTCTACAAGAAACACAGGCAAAGGGCAAGGGGATGGAGCAGAGACTGAGGGAATGTACAACCAATAAATGATTCATCCCATGAATAAGCACCAATCCATGACACTATTAATGATACTCTGTTATGCTTACAGACAGGAATTCAACATGACTGTCCTTTGAAAGGCTCTACCCTGCACTGACTGAGACAGATGCAGACACCCTCAGCCAAACAGTGAATGAAGCTTGGGGACTCTTATGAAAAAATTAAGAGGAATGATTGAGGGCCTCAATGGGGATAGGAACTCCACAGGGAGACCAACAGGTAAGAACTAACCTGGACCCTTGAGGCTCTCAGAGCATGAAACACCAATGAAAGAGCACATATCAGCTGGACATGGGCCTTGCTACACATATGTGACAGGTGTGCACCTTGGTTTTCAGGTGGATCCCCAAAAACTGGAGTAAAAAGGCTATCCAAAAAAGCTATTGCCCATAAGTGGGATGCCTTTTTCTAGCTTGGCTGCCCTGTCTGGCCTAAGTGTGAGGGTATGTATCTAGCCTTTCAGAAACTTGATGTGCCAGTGTTGTGTTCAACATTCACAACCCCCCAAAACTACCAAAGATCTGACTCTGATGCAATCATACAAGGATCTCGTTATTCAAGCTTACTTAGGCCACAACACCATCTCTGACACAACAGGATGGAAGGGTGAAGCCCCAAGCTCTCAGCAATGCAAGGTTTTATAGGAAATGGGAAGCAAGTGAGGGGGTTTCTAGCCTGGCACACATCTGATTGGGGGATATTTTATGGAAGATTGTTGCCCTTTAAAATAATTGGCTGGTGCTGGAAGCCAAACTATAAACTTACCTTCTGCTTTCATCCTGATTGGTAGTTGTTAGAAAGTGAAATGCCAGAGGCAGGTTTATAATCTGGAGGTGCAGGTTTGTTGGGGAGTAACATGGAAACTGGTACTAGAGAGTTAAACCATAGGTCAGGTTCTCTAAAATAGAGTCTGAACTCTAGATCTGGACTGTTACCAGGATAAGGGGCCCCCACCCACTCAGAGAAGTGGAGGGATTTGGGCTGTAGGAGGGGTTGGTGACTGGGAGTGGGCAGTGTGTAGCATGTCCAGTAAATAAGTAATAAATAAACAAATAAATAAAAATATAACCAACCCCAAATACAAAATGTGACTTGATCATGGATATTTAACACATTTGCTAATTGGTTTGTCTACTTTTAAAACTATATAAATATTTAACATACATGTGTAATGTGTTGTTTCCCTCCCAATCCCAACTTATTGTAATAACGACTTAGATTCAAAATATATTTATAAATACCTAGGTCATAAGACTAGGCTAATTCCATATCTGGTTAATAATTTGAAATAACTCATTTATAAGAATCTACATTTTGCAAGGTGGCTGGTTACTTTTGCTCTGCTACCATGTATCTGTCCTTCTCACATCTTCCCTGTCAACTCTCTATAGTAGAAATAACATTTACAGTTCAGGGTGGCTTGATCTATATATGTATATTTTTAAGGGATATCTATCTCTAAGACATTGGCTAACTTTCCTGATCCTTCTTATGTCACAGCTAAGATAGAGGCAGTTGGCAGCTCAGGTTCAGCCAGGGTTGATGGTGGTACCTATCATGTGTTCATTAGTTTCTCCAATAAAACAAATAGAGATTCTACTCTCTACAATGATCCCATTGTTCCTTCTCCTAGAAGGAGAAATTGTGCACTCCATTCCTCAGTAGATAGCTACACATACAGTCATATTTTGTTGTTATTGCCATAATTGGGACTCTAGACAGTACATTGAAATTGAGAATGTCAAATTCATGAAGGTCCTTTTGATAATGTGGTCTTTCCAGTATAACTAATTCTGTCAAAATCTTTGTCATGAAGCATCATAAGCCATTTAAACTTTGAAACATGTTTTAAAAGTAAACTTGTTATGAAAAGAAATATAATAATGTATTTCTCCAAACATAAACAATGAGTATTGAATGTGTTATCCACACAAAATAAATGGTAGTGTATCATAGCCTGTTTAGAAATATCATCTTAGTGACCAATCTATATAGTTTTGTTGAGTTGATGTTGGTATCATCACAAGAAGTTTAGCATCATTGTTATATTTCAGCCACAAGGGCCGATGAGAATCAAGGCTTAACATCTAACAATGCATTTTTAAGGAGAAAGCACTGAGGTGCATTATATTTAACCATCCTTTTAGAGTTTGTAAGAAAATAAATATGCAAGGGATGTATAAAGCTAAGAGAACAACAATAGACAATGCAGTAATCAATGGCTTTCATAAAATGAAATTGTCTAAACACTTGAACAGAATACAATACACAACTTCTCTCTTTACTGTTTACCAATATAAATAAATTAAATGATAAATGCTATTGAATAACAATTTTCAGGTGTTCTCTTTTGAGAATATTAGATGCNTTTTTTCAACTTTTATTAGATATTTTCTTCATTTACATTTCAAGTGTTATCCAGAAAGTTCCCTATATCCTCCCCCCTCCCGGCCCTGCTCCCCTACCCACCCGCTCCCACCCCTTGGCCCCGGCGTTCCCCTGTATTGGGGCATATAAAGTCTGCATAACCAAGGGGCCTCTCTTCCCAATGATGGCCAACTAGGCCATCCTCTTCTATATATGCAGCTAGAGACATGAGCCCAAGGGGTACTAGTTAGTTCATGGTTATTCTTCCACCTATAGGGTTGAAGACCCCTTCAGCTCCTTGGGTACTTTCTCTAGCTCTTTCTTCCTTGGGAACCCTGTGTTCCATCTAATAACTGACCGTGAGCTTCCACCTCAATGTTTCCCAGGCATTGGTATATTTTCCCCCGAGACACAGAGTAAAGTTGGGGGTTAAAAAGTAGAGGAGTATAAATGTTGGTTTAAGGTGTGTTTAGTAGGATAATTGGAGCGTTTGTTCCTTACCACCATATAATACCAGTAAAACCTGTGCCATGGTAGTGCATGCCTTTAATCCCAGCACTTGTGAGGCAGAGGCAGGAGGAACTCAGAGTTGGAGGCCAGCCTGGTCTACAGAGTGAGTTCCAAATCATCCAGAGCTACATAATGAGATTGTCTAAAAAATTAATTAATTAATTAATTAATTAAACAGTATCAGTGACTGCCTGTACAGGAATGGATATCCATCAGATCATCAAGCCCACAGCAAAACATTATTTCTAGAAGAAAAGAGTAGTCAACATAACCATATAAGAAGACATTACAATTTAAATTAAATTTTTATTTTTATTTTGTTTACTAGTCTGTTTGCATAGGTGTGTACAGGTATAACCGACTATGAATACATAGTGCAGATTAGAAATTAGTTTTCTCTTGCCACCCACTTATTCTTTGAGATAGTTTCTCACCTGAACCTGAGGCCCACTGACTACACGTCTATATGAATGAGTCTACCTGTTATGAGGATATAAGAGGTCCAAACTCAAATGTTCATGTTTTCATAGCAAACACTCCAGCAACTGAGCCATCTTCAGGATGATAAGAAGAAAGAGGTCCATAGGTGTGGCAAGATGTAATGCATCATAGGTACTGCACCTTTGACCTTGAAGGAGGTAAAAGTATGAATTCATTGCACCTACTCATCAGTTCCGAAATGAGGTGGAGTCAGTGAGTTCAATTCAAACCATAGACATTTGTTTAACCAGTACAAGGCAACTTTGTGTTCCTGTATATCTTACAAGTTCATGGGCAATGCAAAGGTTTAGACATGAGTTGTAAGAAAACTCACAGTAGTAAACTATTTCAAGTAGATACTCAGAGCGTGTAATTTAGATAATAAACTACATATGTTCATGGGCAGAAATGGCTTTCTTAACCAGTGAATTTGGCAAAATGAAGACAAACTGAAGGTCTTATTGTTTAAAAATACGATTGCTAATTCATTGCTATATAGACTTTTCAACTATTTTATTCTAAACCAAATAATGTATCTACATACAGTTATGTCCCAAGAGCAGAACAAGATGGATGTATTTCCAAGAATAATAGCAACAATGGAAATGCCCTGTTATGTGGAAACTGATTGGGTTAAATGTATGTTACAAAGTGCTGTAAGAATAGGACATGCCCCACAATGGGCATCATGATTTAAGTTGGTGAAGGATGATGAATTTCCAGACCCTGCCTATACTCAGAATATAGTAGCTTCTACATCCTTCTTTATCAAGGAAGTACACTTCTATGAAACATTTTTTTTGTCTGATTGGTTAATTGAATTTTTTGTTTGCTTGTTTTGTTGTTGTTCCTGTACTTGGCTGACTTTATTAGGTGTTTGAAGCTCCATTTCATGCTGTATGGTGGAGATTTTCTGGAGATCTTCCTGGTAGCCTCTACTGGCCTCAACCTTATAGTAATATCATTGCCTCTGCCACCCAGCAACTGGGATTACAAGTGTGGACAAACACACTTGGATTGTTCAAGGAATTTATGAATTCAATTGGGGAAGTTGGGCATTAGTCATATTTCCAAAGTATCAAATTGCTTGATGTGAGTGTTGACTCTTTCCTATGTAGTTATTACTTGCTTTGGGAAGAAATTTTATTTGTCAAAAACTGTAGTTGCTCATTTTTTCTCTTCCAATTTTCTCCATTTTCTTTTCATACAGGCTCTAAACATTGCTAACATTACTTTTGGTAATTTTTAATCATTTTACAGTTAATAGAGAGATACATAAGTAGACAGATAGGTAGGTAGGTTGGGAGAGAGAGAGAGAAAGAGAGAGAGAGAGGAGAGAGAGATGATTTGGGGCTTTCTGATTAAAATGTATTTAAATTTTTTACATTTGAAAACAAACCATTAAAACATTTGTCAGATCGATTTTAAAAATAAAGGAATTTTTGAATTTATTTCTGATGTACTGTGATTCTCTGGTTGGGATTTAAGGAAATCCGGTGGGAATGGTACCTTAGCACAAACCTCACTGCACTGGCGAACACTTCAATGCTTAAACTGCGGTCCCTGTAATGAGGCCTAGTTTTTTTGTTTTTGTTTTTTTCTCCTCACTAATTTTATCCTATGTTTCTTTGACAAGAGCACAGCATAAAGTCCTGTAGAAAATTTAAAATTACAATATCACTTCCATGTAGCTGAGTCAACGAAGATATAATTTTTTGTTGACTCCAATGCTAAAAAGTGCTTATCAAAATGAATTTTAAAAGACATTGTATATACAGACACATATTTTAATATCCCCATGTTTCTTTTTTAGGAAAACAAGTCAACAATATACTAGGTGGATCTGCTTTAAGAAATATACTTTTACCAGAAATTCTACAGAATAGGACAAAAGCACTCCTCAGTCTACAGGATTCCATGTTCTACTCCAGGTCTTCTCCCAGAGATGTTGGTGTGGAGCTATTCTGTAGAATTCATCTTGTTTCCTCTATGACAATATTTTCATACTTATGTTTTATATAATGCCATTAAGTTAAATATTCCTTGTACTCTTTACCTCCTGTATATATGTCAAACTTGTAACATAATTTAACCAATGGAACCTGGTTGAAGAGCAGCACTGCTGAGTCAAAGTTTGAGCTGATGAGGGATAGAAGATTCCTTTTCAACATTATTCTAGCTCAAAATGGTGTTTTGAGAAACTAAAACTACACAGAAAGTTCAGGCGAATTGCCATTTTCTGTTCAACTAGACAAGTGGCATAATTTACTGATGATTTCCAGCAATTACCAGTGTCTATATGTATATTACATGGGGAACCACCTTAGAAAGTGCAAAACAGGTTGGGCCCAAGTAATCAGATCTAGTTATTTGTGATTGCATAGATAGAAGAACCACTACTCAGGAAAATGCAATCAACTTTGCACAGGAAAAGAGAAAATGACTATTGTTTCAGGCTAATAACTTTTATAGGAGCAATGGCCCCATTATCTCTATCTCTCTATCTCTTTATCTATCTACCTATGTATCTATCTATATCTACCTATCTATATCTGTTTCTATCTATTAAGTATCAAAGGATATAACAATCTTTCCCTTCAAGTCATGAGGTTAGACTCTCCTAGTTATGTGAGTGAATATAAACTAAAGATACCTTTTAAAAGTTAGTTAATTTACTGAAAGCTACATCAGCTACATGAAAAACTGGAATGGTCTATATCTGTTGGCAGTTGCCCAATGTTCATGAAAGATGCCATTAAATCATAGCCATCACAGAGGTCACTCCACTTTCCACCTGGCATCCTTTGACTGTTTTCTCAGTCTTCCAAATGCTTTCTCTCTATTGTCTAGAGCCATATCTTAGCCTGTAGTTGAACTTGCTCATGGGACATTAGCAGAATGGATCTAAGAGATCATTATTGGCTTTTAAAGCTGTTTGAAGTTAACTGTCTACAGTGGACTTTTCGCAGCTTTATTCAGTTATTTCTGCATACAGTGACACCCGAGAGACTAAGAAAGATGCTGGGAGAATAATGAAGCACCTAAAATAACTTTCACTGAAAGAAATTCTTAGTGATTCTCAGGAAGCACACCTACAGACTGATGAAGAAAATGGAAAAATGAGAAAAATAAGTGAATGACTAAATTTTAATTGAATCTGAAGAATTAAAGAAGTATAGAAAGGCAGGGAGAGAGAAAGAGAGATGTACAGATTTCATGAGCTGTCAATTTAACATGCTTCACAGTGATTTCCCAAATTAACAATTTTACTGATATTATTCATTTGTGTTTGGAAGGCAACACACACACACACACACACACACACACACACCTACCTTACATGCTTGCTAAGAACCTTAAATTTTGAGCAAGAAATGCCTCTATGACATATATTGGAGCAAAACGAACATTTTAGAAGTTAATAGCATCATCTACAATGTCCCTCTGAAAAGCCAATGGCTTGCTAACAAACGCCAGGAATGACCTGGCATCAGGACAGGAAATAGGGCTGTGAGTTCACAACTAACTGCTCTAGACTTCCCTGTGGGTCATTTAACCTTGCCTGTCCTAAGATTTCCTATCACCAAAAAGGAAATTAAAAGTGGAATTCATTTTCCTGGGTGGTAGCCTGAGAGTCAGAGAGCCTCTTATCGGTCTGTTCATAATTGTAGCCTTCCACGATTAGAGCTGGATGGGTCTTTAGCAAGCCTCCAAGTAACCTCTTGTTTCCCAGATTCCCTCCCTGGAGCTCAGCAGAGTGAAACACATTGTTCCGGATTAAACTGATGGTTCCTGGCACTTTCTTTTTAACCTCAGAATATACTGAATTGTAACTCAAGTCTATGTCATATTATATACTTCCTTATCCGTCTGCCTGTTCACCAACACATCTATGGTAAGTACAAATACATTTGAGTGTACAAAAGACCCCCAAACAATTCTGTCAAGCCCTAATGATCAGTGTAGTTAGGATTATAGACCTTTTTGTCCAGTTTGGTTTCCCTAAGGACAAATGTTCAAGGTTCTAATTGCTTTCCTATTACGTGGACTTGGGAAGCAAAAGGAATGCCTTTGTTTAGCAACTTGTGTTAATGTTGTCAGGGGTCCTAGTGAAGAGTTGGGTTGAATGGTCCCCTTGGGATTAGTTAGAGCCTCTTATCATTCTAAGCAAAGGAGTCTCATAGCTGGTAGAGACTCTGACTTTCCAAGTCTTGGTGGAAAACAAAATAAATATACCCTATGTGTCATTAAGAGCTGGTAAGAGTGTGACATGCCAGTCACACTGTGAGGATGAAAAGAAACCAGTGACAGTGCTGGGGATGTAGCTCAGTTGTCATAGTACTTTACCAGCATACGGCATCCAGGGGTTGAATTCCAGTAGTATATCTGCCAGATATGTAATATGTAATATGAGTACCCCAACACTCAGGAGATAGAGACAGGAGGATAAGAAATTCAGTCTCATCCTCTGCTATGTGTGGCATTGCTGGCTGTCTGAGCTAAGGAGCCTAGTCTAAAAACAAACAAAAGCCAACATTATCAGGAACACTCACTAAATTCATTTGCATCTAGCCTCTCAACCAGCTCTGCATGCTTTCTTTGCTGAGGGTAGGAATTCAAGTAGGTAAAAGTGGGCATGTTTGACAAGTGATATTTTTTTTATTTACATTTTGGAGGTAGCAAAAAGCATTCACCTTAGGTCCTGAGGAGGCCCCACTCTATGCTTAATAGAAGAAAGGCATGATTGGACCATGTGAGTAACACTAGTTGTTTGGAATCAGAAATCCTGGCTTGGTGCATGGTGGCTTGCAGAGGCATTTTCTAGAATGTATGGAATGAAATGTTTCAAGTCCCCCCTCCTTGCTGCTATAATTTTTATATCTCATTTTACCTCTGTAATTAAGACAGGTCTGGTAGGTATTTAAATTAGCCCAGCTTTCATCTCTATCACACATTCATTTCAAAACTTTTATGAATATTTAATAGAGGTTTTATAATTCATGGTGATATGATGAACAGCCTTTTGGCCGTTAAGTCAATTGACAGAAAAAAAAAAATCTCTCTTCAGGCAGAAATAATAACGATTCTATTCCTGTCCCGAGATTGGTGATTACACAGTCACCTGTTTTCACATTAAACTTTGATGATAAATTACTCAGCAACCATGATAATATCAGAAGTTTTACTGGCCAGAACAAATTGCCAGTAATTGCTTGCGAGATAAAAAGAAAGAACTGAGTCTTTTTCCTCTGTCCTTTCCCCAGGGGATTGTGGTTGAGACCCTGCAATCCTACTGCTTCCAATTTCTTTCATTTGTTATTTCCTTTATATTCTATTTTATTTTACCTTTTTTGTTTCCTTTCAAGCCTTAATCTGCCCTTCTAGTAAGAATATATTAATATTCCATTAGCATGGCTGCAGATTTAGCACGCACACATGGAACACAGGCTGCATAAAAACAGTGAACTTCCAGATGGATTGCAGTTCAAATAGGTTCATTTTCTACCCGACACCCCACAGGACATACATGCACATTTGAAAAAATATTTGGGGAAATGTCTCTAGATTAAAGCATGCATCAAATGGTGCAGTTTCCAAAGCAACCCAGAGGTTCTATTTCGTTTAAATATATCAAAGGTTTAGGAACAGACAGTCTGATGATAATACCTAAGTATATAACAGAGGATTATAAAAGCTAACCTTGGCATCAGATCCTGGGGGCTGGAGGATGCTGCTTCAGTATTCATCCCAGCACAAAACTCAAACCATAAACGCCTAGAGATGGAATCACACTCTTTCCTTCCCCTCCATTTCTCCATGAGGCCCAGGGGGAGGCTCTCCCTGTAGCATATTGGGAAACTGGACCATCCGGCTGGGCTTTATGTCCCCCGTAATGGGGTCACAGACTCCACTGTCTCCCCAGGGAGGTAATTCTGCTGCCTAATGGCTTCCACTCCAACGAACTTTTTTCCTTGATATGCAGACAACTCCTCTCTGCTCATTTCCTTCTCTGTAATGCCCCTTTTACTACCCTGCAAATTCCTCTTTGGGGGTTTACAGCCCCAGAGGCAGAGACCATTGCTGCAGCTCTGTAACAGAAGCTTCATAGAGATCCTTCTTGTTCTTTGAATCTCACTTTGGTAACGTCTACATGCCCTCAATCATTTTTGTGACTCTTTGTAATTCTTCCAATTTGTACAATTTCTGACTTCTAGAGTGAATTTGACTCTGTAAACAGCAGTGCATCAATGACTACATGATAGTGAAGCACTCATTGTAGGCCCCACATGTACACACGCATATGCACACAGGACTTTAACACATTCTATTTCTGAGGTCATAAATTATAATGGCATTCTAGTGCCCTTGCTTTTATTCAGGGAGAAATATAAAGATACCAGCAGTGTTCCTCCCTTTTCCAATTTCTCTCAAACTTTGTGCTCAGTGAGATTTCTGAACTCTGGGAATGGATGAGAGGAATTTATCAAGCTACATGGAGAATATTATCATGTTAGTGCCAGGTGCATATTTGCTTCCCTAAGAAGACTTCCTGCAAGAGCAGTTGGGGTGAAGTCACTCTGAGTTACTTTACAGAAGCAAAGTAGAGAGGACTCACAAGCCTCCTGTCTTCTTGTGGAGGTCTCACTGCTAAAATTCTCCAAAAGTAGGGTAGAAAGAAGAGAGTGTTACCTACATTTTAGATGTGCCCATTTAGGAAAGGACACCTGACCTCCTCACTGAGGAGGAGGTAAAATTCACTCTCATCCTGCTTCACAGCCAATTCTCCAAATATCTCAAGGCTACCCTGGCAAGTGGCATCATAACAGCTGCTCCTTTTAAACATACATTGTTTCTGTCACAGGGTCTTTGATGTGTGACCAGTGTATTATTGTGATGAAGGCTTAAACCCAGCTCTATCTTGCTTTATTGTGGGCTGCAGGGCCTAATAAAGCAACTGCCAACTGGGCTACATATATTTTAGTGTTTTTAGATGATGAATAATTTAAATAATTCTATTCCACTGAGGAGAAGTAAATTTTAAAAAGCAAATGTTTACAGAATTGTCAGTTAGTAGCCACCTCAGATTTCTTTTGTGAGCTTATAAATGTGTGAACATGTACACACACACACACACACACACACACACAAACAGAGACAGAGAGATAGAGAGAGACAGAGAGAGAGACAGAGAGAGAGATTGAGAGAGAGAGTTAAAGGCATACTGACACACATAGATATGCAGACACAGTGACACATATTTAGAGATACACACAGACTAACAGACTCATACATATAGACACACACAGATATACACAAATACATACATACATACATACATACATACATACATACACACAAACATAAACATACATATGTACATACACAGAGACACATGTAGACAAAGAGCAGATCTGTAGAGACACACAGATACAAACACATAATCACATATACAAATGTACAGGTACACATATATAGGCTCATAAGAGAAATGTACATCTATAAAGACACATTACACACACACACACACACACACACACACACACACACACACACATTGTATTCTGTCACATAGAAGTAAAGAATTGAGCAAACAAGTTTATTGCTACAGTTTGCTTTGTGTTTAACATACATGAGTTCAGCATTTGATAACTCATTTCATTCCATCTCTAAGTCTTTTCCTCTGTGAACACTGCATCAGAAGTACTCCCAAATATATGATAAAAATTTTAGAATGCCTTCTCATGGCTTCTCTTTTCCTCTGATAGTTGTAATATGAATGGAAAGAGTTATATATATATTTGTTACTAGCAGGTGCAAGGGATCTTTTGACCTCTATGCAGTGTCCTCAGCTATTGTTTAACCATAATGTCTGAGTATAATCACCACATTTTAAACATTGCTTTTCTGTTAGACTTTTCTGAAATACACATGTATATGCTGTGTTTACATGAATTTGTGTGAAAGGATCAACATACTGGCCATTGTGACCTCTTTCCATCTACTATTCCACCATGAGCAATGTGGATTGAAGTCCAGTTAGTACACGAACTACTCTGGATAAAGATATAAGTGCAGACCATAAGACATTAGAGATCCTTGAAAATAAATTAAGGAGAATGATAAACATGAATTCTCTAGTAAATATAAATGTTCATATCAAGTAGCTGAATATGTATCTTCCCTTGGTGATATATTTCCTTGATCACAACTATATAAAGTGTAGGCAAGAAAGGATGCAACATATACTTAAATCATTAACTGTAGCCACTAATGATAAATTTTTAAACTATTACTTTATTTTATGTGTGAATATATGCTGTATGGAGGTGTCAGCAGACTTCAGAAGAAAACATTGGGTTCTCCATATGGAGAGTAAAAGATGGTTTCAAGGAACAATGTGATTTCCTTGAAAGAACAGCAAGTGCTCTTAATCATTAAACCACCCTTCTCAGCCTTAGTAATTTTGTTTTATATCTACCATCACAATTACTATCAGCAAGTATTGCTTCTGTTTCAAAAGCTGAAGCGCTGAACAGAAGCTACAGGCAGAACTCAGATCTTAGCAATTTTACAGATTCTTTTTACTTATAAGGAAGTATATTGGAAAGAATTCTTCCCAAATCATAAAAGGGGAATATTATGCTTACCCGAGGGACCAACTTCATGCTATTCATGCTATTCTTTTTTTTTTTCCAAGACAGGGTTTCTCTGTGCAGTCCTGGCTGTCCTGGAACTCACTCTGTAGACCAAGTTGGCCTTGAACTCAGAAATTCATCTGCCTCTGCCTCCCAAGTGCTGGGATTAAAGGTGTTAGCAACCACACCCGACTTTTTCATGCCACTCTTATAACAACTCTTATAAAGAAACTGGACTCTCCTTGGACACCTAATTTCTAAGAAATACACCAAATCTTCATAGAAACATTGGCCCCAAATCCAGGTTTGAAGTCCAGGTTTGATCACATGATCTCAGATCAAATATTCCTATTATCAATGAAAGAAGTGTCCTCTGAGTTTGCATTGGATTCTAAATTCAGACATTCTCAATTGCCAACATTAACTGCTGGATGTAAGAAATGAATCACTATTCAGATGCACAGTTGCATTATTCAGAGGCAGAATAGACTGTGGCTCTATAGAAGCACTTAAAGGAATTCAGGGAAGACCTGCACTACACCCGCAATGGCATATCACACCTGCTCCCTAGTGCCTGCATTTCTTTATAGGGAGTAACACCTTCTATTTCATGAATACAGGGAAGACTTAAAATAAAATCTCCGAAAGAGTTTTCAACAGAGTCTGAAATACATATCCAAATTAGACAAGCTCTCTTACTAAGTTTGATCAGAGAATAGAGGCCCTTGGTCCTGTGATGGTCTATGCCTCAGTGTAGGGCAATGCCAGGGCCAGGAAGCAGGTGTGGGTGGGTTGGTGAGCAGGAGGAGGGTGAAGGGGATAGGGAGTTTTCAGAAGGGAAACCAGGAATGTGGACAACATTTGAAATGTAAATAAAGTAAATATCTAATAAAAAAAAAAAAAGGAAAGAAAAGCAGAGTAAAACACGGCATAAATAATTCGTCCCTAGAAAGAAAATGCTTGAGATTCTTGAGATTAAACAACCAAATATGTGCAGAGGTGATACAATTTATAGCATGCTCTTATCATTATACCCATTAAATATGGGTATCTATGCATATCTAGGTGCTTTGATGTATAGGCAAGTCTTGTCCTTCCTTTTATCCCAGATTCTACACAACCTTGAAACAAAGATTTCCATGTATCAAGAATATGCACTGATTTTACTAGAGGTGCAGTTTGTAACTGAGTAACAACATATATAACAGAAAGTGTGTATGTGATTCTCTGAATGTTTAAAATTAAAAGGGGAGAGTAAAAACTATAAAAGTCTAGTAAGGACAAGCATCTGTTTGCCAGAAACAAAATGCATAAAACAGTGACCATCTCAGGTGTATTACAACTATATATTCAAGACCTGAAAAAACATGCTATCATACTCTTTAGACAGTTATATAAATAGGATGAAGCTGTACTCTAAAGTGAGGATTATAGTATGATCCTGCAAAAATAAACCACATCCCTTAAAGAGATTAATTTGGTAGAAACAGAAAAGTCTGAGTACATCTAGTTAAAATAATATAGAAATTTGAGGGGATAGGATAGGCATAATATGAAATTTATTATAGTTACATTGAAATCCAGCTAACTTTTGAAAGGTTCATGATAAGTACTCCAACATGTACTATAGTAACATACTATATCTCAATTTCAATCATTACTTCCAAAATGTCGGGTCCAAAAACACCTCCACTTACACAAATTCTGGTGATTAGACAAAGGCTAGCATTTCCTACAAGCTTGTGTAGAAAAAAAATCCCATTTCTCTTATCACTGCATATGGGACAAATGCTATGTGAGGTGCCTATTTACCTGTTATACATTTGACAGTCCATGCTTGTAGCCTAACTCCTCTCATTTCCTCCTCTAACATAAACTTCCACACATCCCTTGCTTCCCTTCCCAGAGATGCTCCTCCCCATTAAATCCCTGCTTTTTCTGCTATGCTGCCTTCCTTTGTCTTCCTTCTTCAGTCTTCTTTCTTCCTCTCTCACCTTTTTTGTTTTCCCCCTACATCTCTGTCTGCTTTGCTCCTGCTTCTCTCCTGGCAAAGTGAAGTCTGCTGGTCATGTTTAATCTTGATTTCTCTTTCTGGCCTACATTATTCCAGATGTCTGTAGCTTCTCTCTATCTTTGTCTCTAACTGTCTCCCTGTCCTCACACCCCCTTCATATTTCCAAAAAACATTTTCCTTTTTCCTAAACATACTATGGATCTGTCATGTTCTTAGTTTATACACTAAAGGAATATATTTTTTGAGAAGCTTTATATCAACTGCAAAAACAAGTTACTATTCTCTTTCCAATGTGGGTCACATTCATATTTTTTCATATTTAGCTGCTTGGGGCAGAACTTTTATTCCTGTAAAATTTACAAGAGTGGGCATCTTGTCTTGTTCCTGTTCTCAGAGAAAAAAATATTTTCACCTTTTCTTCTTATTTATACATTAACAATAAATTATTGTAAGAAATAATATAAGCAGAAATAATATAAGCAGAAATTTTCATTTGCAATTACAACAAAACAGTAAAGTTCTTTGGAGTAACTTAACCAAGATGGTAAAAAAGCTATATGCTGAAATTTAAGACATCTGTGGAAGAAATACAAAGACACAAATAAATGGAAGGACAGATTGACATTCAGATATATCACTGTTAAAATGTTCATACTACAGAACAAAAGGGGGATATTCAGTATGATGTCTATTCAAATTCCATTAACATTATCTACCAAAATAGGAAAACAATTCCCATATTTACATAAGATAAGATAAAAAGAGATGGATCTTGTTTCCCAGGTCCCTCTGAGACCAGTCTGGTCACATCAGCTCGCAGACAGCAGAGGATGAGCAGTGGACTGCAGAAGCAATGCAGTTTCTGGGACAGGCAGAAGCCACACAGCTTCTGGGACAGACCCCAATTTCTGGCTGCAGAAATCTGAGCACCTTCCCCACAGAGGAGAGGTGGCCACCAGGGAGAGCTGTGACCCCCAAAGATGGTAAAGGAGCCATCTTGTCTCCAGGTTCCCTCTGAGACCAGTCTGTGCAGATCAGCTTGCAGACTGAGGAGGGTGAGCAGCAGACTGCAGAAGCAACAGAGTTTCTGGGACAGGCAGAAGACACACAGTCTGTGGGACAGACCCCCGTCTCTGGCTGCAGAAATCTGGATACCTTCCCCACCAGAGGAGAGGTGACCACCCAGGAAGGCTGTGACCCCCAGAGCAGTCTGTGTAGGTGAGCACACAGACTGAGGAGGCAACCCATCTTCTGGGACAGGCCCTGTTTCTTTGGGCCTTCATCTTCAACCAGGAGGTACTTCTGAATGCCAGACATCTATGCACCTTCCCTGCAAGAGGAGAGCTTGCCTGAAGAGAGTACTCTGACGACTGAGACTCAGAAGAGAACTGGAATCCCAGGACAGCTGACAGAGGCTAAAAGAATCACAAGAGGAAAAGGCTCAAGCCAGAGACAACTATAACAACTAATTCCAGAGATTACCAAATGCCGAAAGGCAAACATAAGAATCTTACCAACAGAAACCAAGACAGCTCACCATCATCAAAACCCAGCACTCCCACTTCAGCCAGTCCTGGATACCTCAATACACCCGAAAAGCAAAATTCAGAATCAAAATCATATTTCATGATGCTGGTAGAGGAGCTTAAGAAGGACTTTAATAACTCACTTAAAGAAATATTGAAGAACACTGCTGAAGAGGTAGAAGTCCCTAAAGAATCACAGGAAAACACTGCAAAACAGGTAGAAGGCCTTAAAGAGGAAACACAAAAATCCCTTAAAGAATTACAGGAAAACGCAACCAAACAGGTGATGGAATTGAGCAAAACTATCCAAGACCTACAAAGGGAAGTAGAAACAATAAAGAATACCCAAAGTGAGACAACCCTGGATATAGAAACCCTAGGAAAGAAATCAGGAACCATAGATGTGAGCATCAGCAACAGAATACAAGAGATGGAAGAGAGAATCTCAGGTGCAGAAGAGTCCATAGAGAACATGCACATGAAAATCAAAGAAAATGCAAAATGCAAAAAGATCCTAACTCAAAACATCCAGGAATCCAAGACACAATGAGAAGGCCAAACGTACAGATAACAGGGGTAGATGAGAAGGAAGATTTTCAACTGAAAGGGCCAGCAAATATCATCAACAAAATTATAGAAGAAAACTTCCCAAACCTAAAGAAAGAGATGCCCATGAACATACAAGAAGCCTACAGATCTCCAAATAAACTGTACCAGAAAAGAAATTCCTCCCAACACATAATAATCAGAACAACAAATACACTAAATAAAGACAGAATATTAAAAGCAGTAAGGGAAAAAAGTTCAAGTAACATATAAGGGGAGGCCTATGAGAATGACACCAGACTTCTCACCAGAGACTATGAAAGCCAGAAGATCCTGGACAGATGCTATACAGACCCTAAGAGAATAAAAATGCCAGCCCAGGCTATTATACCCAGCAAAACTGTCAATTACCATAGATGAAGAAACCAAAGTATTCCATGACAAAACCAAATTCACACAATATCTTTCCACAAATCCAGCCCTTCAAAGGATAATAACGGGAAAACACCAACACAAGGACAGAAACTACACCCTAAAAAATGCAAGAAAGTAATCCTTCAACAAACCTAAAAGAAGACAGCCACAAGAACAGAATCCCAACTTTAACAACAAAAATAACTGGAAGCAACAATTACTTTCCTTTAATTTCATTAACATCAAGGGACTCAATTCCCCAATTTAAAGACATAGACTAATAGAATAGTTACACAAACAGGACCCAACATTTTGCTACTTACAGGAAACCTACCTCAGAAAAAAAGACAGACACTACCTCAGAGTGAAAGGCTGGAAAACAATTTTCCAAGCAAATGGTCTGAAGAAACAAGCTGGAGTAGCCATTCTAATATCCAATAAAATTGGCTTTCACCCCAAAGTTATCACAAAAGATAAGGAGGGGCACTGCATACTCATTAAAGGTAAAATCAATCAAGATGAACTCTCAATTCTGAATATCTATGCTCCAAATGCAAGAGCAACCACATTCATTAAAGAAACTTTAGTAAAGCTCAAAGCACACATTGCACCTCACAAAATAATAGTGGGAAACTTCAACACCCTACTCTCACCATTGGACAGGTCCTGCAAAGAGAAACTAAACAGAGACACATGGACACTAACAGAAATTATGAAACAAATGGATTTAATAGATGTCTACAGAACATTTTATCCTAAAAAAAAAGGATATACCTTCTTCTCACCACCACATGGTATGTCCTCCAAAATTGACCATTTAATTGGTCAAAAAATAGTCCTCAACAGATACAAAAATATTGAAATTATCACATCACCATGGACTAAGGCTGATCTTCAATAACAGCATAAATAATAGAAAGCCAGCATTCATGTAGAAACTGAACAACACTCTACTCAATGATACCTTGGTCAAGGAAGAAATAAAGAAAGAAATCAAAGACTTTTTAGAGTGTAATGAAAATGAAGCCAGAACATACTCAAACTTATGGGACACAATGAATGCATTCCTAAGACAAAAACTTATAGCCCTGAGTGCCTCCAAAAAGAAACTAGAGAGAGCATACACTAGCAGCCAGAAAGCACAACTGGAAGCTCTGGAACTAAAGGAAGCAAATTCACCCAAGAGGAGTAGACATCAGGAAATAATCAAACTCGGGGCTGAAATCAACCAAGTGGAAACAAAAAGAACTATTCAAAGACTCAACCAAACCAGGAGCTGGTTCTTTGAGAAAAGCAACAAGATAGATAAACCCTTAACCAGACTAACTAAAGGGCAGAGGGACAGTATTCTAATTAACAAAATCAGAAATGAAAAAGGAGACATTACAGCAGAACCTGAGGAAATCTAAAATATCATCATATCCTACTACAGAAGGCTATACTAAAAAAAAAACAAAAAACAAAACAAACAAACAAACAAACAAACAAAAAAAAAAAAACTGGAAAACCTGGATGAAATGGAAAACTTCCTAGACAGATACCAGGTAACAAAGTTAAATCAGTATCAGATTAATGATCTAAACAGTCCCATTTCCCCTAAAGAAATAGAAGCAGCCATCATTAGTCTCCCAACTAAATAAAGCCCAGAACCAGATGGGTTTAGTGCAGAGTTCTATCAGACCTTCAAAGAAGACATAACTCCAACTCTCCTCTAACTATTCTACAAAATAGAAACAGAAGGAACTCTACCCAATTAATTCTATGAAGCCACAATTACTCAGATACCAAAACCACACAAACATCCAACAAAGAAAGAGAACTTCAGACCAATTTCACTTATGAATATCGATGCAAAAATACTTAATAAAATCCTTGCAAACCGAATCCAAGAATACATCTCAGGAGCATCCATTGTGACCAAGTAGGCATCATTCCAGGGATGCAGGGATGGTTTAATATATGGAAATCCATCAACATAATTCACTATATAAACAAACTCAAGGACAAAAACAACACGATCAGCTCCTTAGATGCTGAGAAAGCATTTGGCAAAATCCAACACTCATTCATGATAAAAGTCTTGAAAGTCCAGGAATTCAAGGCCCATACCTATACATAATAAAAGCAATCTAGAGCAAACCAGTAGCCAGCATCAAACTAAATGGAGAGAAACTCAAAGCAATTCCACTAAAATCAGGGACTAGACAAGGCTGCTCAATTTTTCCCTACCTATTCAATATAGTTCTTGAAGTCCTAGCCAGAGGAATTAGACAACAAAAGGAGATTAAGGGAATACACATTGGAAAGGAAGAACTCAAAATATCACTATTTGCAGATGATATGATAGTGACCCTAAAAATTCCACTAGAGAACACCTAAACCTGATAAACAGCTTTTGTGTAGTAGCTGGATATAAAATTAACTCAAACAAATCAATGGCCTTTCTCTACAGAAAGGATAAACAGGCTAAGAAATAAATTAGGGAAACAACACCTTTCACAATGTCACAAATAATATAAAATACCTTGGTGTGACTCTAACTAAAGAAATGAAAGATCTGTATGATAAGAACTTCAAGTCTCTGAAGAAAGAAATTGAAAAAGATCTCAGAAGAGGAAAGATCACCCATGCTCATGGTTTGGCAAGATTAATATAGTCATAATGTCTATCCTGCCAAAAGCAATCTACAGATTCAATTCAACCTCCATCAAAATTCCCACTCAATTCTTCACTGAGTTATAAAGGGCAATTTGTAAATCCGTCTAGAATAATAAAAAACCTAGGATAGCAAAAACTCTTTTCAATAATAAAAGAACCTCTGGGGGAATCACCATGCCTGACCTCAAGCTGTACTACAGAGCAATTGTGATAAAAACTGCATGGTACTGATCAGCAACAGACAGGTAGATCAATGGAATAGAACTAAAGACTCAGAAATGAACACACACACCTATGGTCACTTGATCTTTTAGAAGGAAGCTAAAACCATAGGTGGAAAAAAGACAGCATTTTCAATAAATGGTGCTGGCACAACTGGTGGTTATCATGTAGCAGAATGCAAATTGATCCATTCTTATCTCTTTGCACAAAGCTCAAGTCTAAGTGGATCAAGGACCTCCACATAAAACCAGAGACACTGAAATTTATAGAGGTGAAATTGGGGAAAAGCCTCAAAGATATGAGCACTGGGGAAAAATTCCTGTACAGAACAGCAAGGGCTTATGATGTAAGATCAAAAATTGACAAATGGGACCTCATGAAATAGCAAGGCTTCTGTAAGGCAAAAGACACTATCAATAGACAAAAAGGCCACAAACTTATTGAGAAAGAATTTTTAACAATCCTAAGCCTGATAGGGGACTAATATCTAATATATTCAAAGAACTCAAGAAGCTGGACTCCAAAAATTCAAATAACCCCATTAAAAATGCGTTACAGAGCTATAAACAAAGAATTCTCAAGTGAGGAGTACCGAATGGCTGAGATGCACCTGAAAAAATGTTCAACATCCTTAATCATCAGGGAAATGCAAATCAAAACAACCTTGAGCATCCACCTCACTCCAGTCAGAATGGCTAAGATCAAAAACTCAGATGACAACAGATGCTTACAAGGATATGGAGAAAGAGGAACACTCCTCCATTGCTGGTGGTATTAAAAGCTGGTACAACCACTCTGGAAATCAGTCCGGAGGTTCCTCAGAAAATTGGACATAGTAATACTAGAAGATCAAGCAATACCTATACTGGGCATATACACAGAAGATGTTCCAACTGGTAATAAGAACACATGCTCCACTAGTTCATACCAGCCTTATTTATAATAGCCAGAAGCTGGAAAGAATCCAGATGTCCTTCAACAGAAGAATGGAATCAGAAAATGTGGTACATTTACACAATGGAGTACTACTCAGCTATTAAAAACAATGATTTATGAAATTCTTGGGCAAATGGATGTATCTGAAGGATAGTATCCTTAATGATGTAGCCCAATCACAAAAGAAGTCACTTGATATGCACTCACTGAAAAGTGGATATTAGCCCAGAAACTTAGAATACCCAAGTTACAATTTCCAAAACACAAAAAATAAAGAAGAATGAAGACCAAAGTGTAGATACTTCATTCCTTCTTATAATAGAGAACAAAACACCCATGAAAGGAGTGACAGAGGCAATGTTTGGAGCTAAGACGAAAGGATGGACTATCCAGAGACTACCCCACCCGGGGATCCATCACATAATCAGCCACCAAGCCCAGACACTATTGCATATGCCAGCAAGATTTTGCTGAAAGGACCCTGATATAGCTGTCTCAAGTGAGGCTAGGCCAATGCCTGGCAAATACAGAAGTGGATGCTCATATTCATCTAGAGGATGGAACCCAGGGCCCCCAATGTGGGAGCTAGAGAAATTACCCAAGGAGCTGAAGGGGTCTACATCCCTTTAAGTGGAACAACAATATGAACTAACCAGTACCCCTAGAGCTCATGGCTCTAGATGCATATGTAGCAGAAGATGGCCTAGTCAACAATCATTGGGAAGAGAGGCCCCTTGGTGTTACAAACTTTCTATGTCCCAGTCCAGCGAAACAGCAGGGCCAAGAATTGGGAGTGGGCAGGTAGGGGAGCAGGACAGGGAGAGGGTATAGAGAACTTTTAGGATAGCATTTGAAATGTAAATAAATAAAGAAAATATCTAATAAAAATAAACAACAACAACAAAAAAGATTAAAGAAAAAAATGAAAAGTGATCACAAGAGCCAAAGTGATTTTGAGGAATAACAGCTAGAAAATCATCACACTTTTTTTTTTTCAATCTAAATTTCAAATATCTATATACAATAGCATATGAAAAGATACATCTACCAGTGTTACGCATTTGAGACCCTGGAAAGTAACAAATAGGTTTGTGGAATACACTTCTTTCACAAGAAGATCATGGATAATCACTGGTAAAGGCCTTACCCTTCAGTAAGTGGTTTGGAGGAAATATACTTTCACTGAAACAGGATGATTTGGAACTTTTTCTTGCAAAAATCTTAAAATGGCTTGAAACTTAAATACAATATACAAACTCCTAAATCTATTAGGGGAAAAAACTGAACAAATTAATATTGGGGCTGAAGTTGACAGTCATTCGGGGAGATGACATAATTTCCACAGCAGTGATAAAAATATAAAACAAAATAAATAGTTAGGCAACATAGAGCTGAAATTAATCAGGTGAAGCTGGAAAGCAAAAGCCAAACTTAGAAGTAAAAAGACACAAAGCACACATTGAAAGAGTTACAGAGATCATGTGTGAAGCTGAATCCAAAGGATGGACCCAATGACTGCGGCTGCCAGGGATCCATCCCACAATCAGCCACCAATCATAGACACTATAGCATATGCCAGCAAGATAGTGCTGAAAGGGCCAGGATATAGCTGTCTCGTGGGAAACTATACCAATGCCTGGCAGACATGGAGGTGGAAGCTCACAGTCAGCTATTAGATGGAACACAGGGCTCCCAAGAAAGGAGCTAGAGAAAGTACCCAAGGAGCTGAAGGGGTCTTCAACCCTATAGGTGGAAGAATAACATGAACTAACTAGTACCCCCTGAGCTCATGTCTCTAGCTGCATACATAGAAGAGGATGGCCTAGTTGGCCATCATTGGGAAGAGAGGCCCCTTGGTCATGCAGACTTTATATGCCCCAGTACAGGGGAACACCAGGGCGAAGATGTGGAAGCGGGTGTATAGGGGAGCAGGGTGGGGAGGTGGGAGGGTATAGGGAACTTTCTGGATAACACTTGAAATGTAAATGAAGAAAATATCTAATAAAAGTTGGAAAAAAAAAGAAAAAAAATCTTATGTAAAAAGGATGGCATAAATTAAAATCCCTTTCACATATGTACCAAAATAAATACCTATATCAATTAAAAAAAAAAAAAANCTGATGAGAAGCAAAGTCCTCCATTTTGCTCCGAGTTTGGAGAGGTGGACCATGACCTTAATAACAAGGGTTATTAAGGGTTATTAAAGGTTATTAAGGGTTTATGGGTTCTCCAAAAAGTCACCTTAAATACCTGATGCTATTATTTAATGTACATGAGTACACTGTCACTCTTCAGACACAACAGAAGAGGGCATCGTATTTCACTACAGATGGTTGTGAGCCACCATGTGGTTGCTGGGATTTGAACTCAGGACCTCTGGAAGAGCAGTCAGTGCTCTTAACTGCTGAGCCATCTCTCAAGTCCCCTATCTGATGCTATTTTTAAGGATTATGTCTTTATTTTTATTTTATGTGTATGAATGTTTCACCTACGTACATGCCTGTGACCCTTCAATAATTGTATACATTTCAATCACTTATGAAATAATACGTAGTTTTCTCAACTTATTTTGAACAATAGCTATGATATTTACCAACAACCACTTTTCTACATAATGAAACCCATATTTCAACACATACACCATCATCTACATCATTATCATTCACAATAGCAAAAGTATGGAAATAACTTACATGTCCACTGGTAATGAATACTTGAATATATAATGTTGAGTAATATTCAGACCTGAGATAGGTGCAAATGACATGATTGGAACTGGAAGGAAAATTGGTATATTAATTATGATAAATATTTTAGTATAAAATTCTGGATTCTAGTAACAGTCAACATGATAGAAGTATGGTAGAGAATGGTGGTTATCAGAGTTTAGTACACTCAAAAATTAGGAAACGTTATTCATTGGTGAAATCTGATAGTCAAAATAATGAGAATTTACCTTAAAACCTAGCAACTTAGAGTTAATAATGATATATTGATCAGTGAAATTACCAAGACAGTGCTTTCAGTACTTCATCAAGGTAATGAAGATGCACATGAGCTGAGGTGTTTTATTAATTTAACTGATTCCAGTTAATTCATGAAACATAGGGAAGTCAAGGTGGTAGCTACTCAGAATTTTCACCATTTCTGAACAGTGCATGGTACAAGAGATGGAAGGTAAACACCAATCCAGCTAAAATACCTTCAATCTACATTGCTTACCTGCCTCTAGAATACATTGGTTAAATAGTGGCAGAAAAGTTGTGGGAGTATTCAGTCACCCTCTCATTGGATTTAAAGCCCACTACATGAACTGAATCCAATACCAAGCACTGCCAGAGGGTCCAAGAACTGAGACCAATAGTCTAGGTACATAGTTGAAAAAGAAGCCTTTAATTCCAGCACTCGGGAGGCAGAGGCAGGCAGATTTCTGAGTTCGAGGCCAGCCTGGTCTACAGAGTGAGTTCCAGGACAGCCAGGGCTACACAGAGAAAACCTGTCTCGAAAAACAACAACAACAAAAAAAAAAAAACACAAAAAAAAACAAAAAAAACAAAAAAAAAAAGAAAGAAAGAAAGAAAGAAAGAAAGAGAGAAAGAAAGAAACAAAGAAACAAAGAAAGAAACAAAGAAAGAAAGAAAAAAGCACTATTGTTCTGCTAAAGGGATTAAGCAATCAAATGATTCCTTTCTGCTGTACCCATTGTACTGGCTGGTTTGTGTGTCAACATGACACAGCCTGGAGTTACCACAGAGAAAGGAGCTTCAGTTGGGGAAGTGCCTCCATGAGATCCAGCTCCAGGGCATTTTCTCTCTTGGTGATTATGGGGGTGGGCCCATTGTAGGTGATTCCATCCCTGGACTGGTAGTCTTGGGTTCTATAAGAGAGCAAGCTGAGCAAGCCAGGGGAAGTTAAGCCAGTAACATCCCTCCATGGCCTCTGCATCAGCTCCTGCTTCCTGACCTGCTTGAGTTCCAGTCCTGATGTCCTTTGGTGATGAACAGCAATGTGGAAGTGTAAGCTGAAAAAAATCCTTTTCTCTCCAACTTGCTTCTTGGTCATGATGTTTTGCAAAGGAATAGATAGCCTGACTAAGACACTGATATCAGTGTCCTGTTCAGCCATCATCAGAGAAGTTTCCTTCTTCAGTAGATGGGAAGAAAAGTAGAGACCTACAACTATACAGTGATCTAAGAGTGAGAGACCTTGAATCACTCAGTCTTAAACTGGAGTTCTCCATGAAGTCCTTCCTTTCAGGGAACTCATAAGAAAATGAGGTAGAAAAAATTGTATGAGCCAGTATGACTGGAAGTCATCAGGAAACAAGGCTTTCTAGAACAAGACTGATGAACATATGAACTCACAGAAGCTGTCACCTCAAGCTTAATGAGACTCACACAGGAAAATATTTTTTGTTTGTTTTTTGTTTTGGTTTGGTTTGGTTTTTTCCAATGGAGTTTCATTAAGGGCAGATCTGAAAACAAAAAATAGTTCAGTTGTTGTTCTGGGGTTTTGTTTTTGTTTATTTAGTTGGTTATTTTTCATTTGTTTGTTTTTAGCCTTACAGTTCTTATGATTGTATATAATGGTTTCTGCTTTTGTGTTTTTATAGGATTTCTGTGTGAGAATGTAAGAATGTGCTTGTCTCTGGGTTTATATTTGTTTCTTGTGCTTCTTCTTTGGCTCATCCATTCTGTTGTGTGGCCAGTTGGTTTTGGTAGTTGTTCCTTCTTTGTTGCTCTTCTGTTGCTTTTATAGTATTATTATTTTTATTTATTATTATTATTATTATTATTATTATTAATATAGCTGCTACCGCTGTTGTTATATGCCTTTTTTTTTCCCAGATAAGAGTGTGAAAGAAACAGTGTGGATTTAGGTGAATAAGGAGGAGGAGAATACCTGGGAAGAGTGGTTAGAGGGAACTGTATTCAGAATATTTTTGACATGAAAAGAAAAGAATAACTAGGCAATGGTGGCACACGCCTTTAATCCCAGCACTTGGGAGGTAGAGGCAGGTGGATTTCTGAGTTTGAGGCCAGCTTGGTTTACAGAGTGAGTTCCAGGACAGCCAGGGCTATACAGAGAAACCCTGTCTTGAAAAACAGAAATAAAGAAAGAAAGAAAGAAAGAAAGAAAGAAAGAAAGAAAGAAAGAAAGAAAGAAAGAAAGAAAGAGAGAAAAGAACATAGCGACCAATAAGGATCAAATGTTTTCCTAGAAAGGCATATAGAATGACTTACCTGATTATTTTTGTAGCAAAATTATATTCATTTGGTTTCTTAATTGCAGGATAAAATAATTGTTCTTTGTCCGTTACTTATTTAAAAAACAAATAGCCTTTAAATAATTACTCATTTTAATTTGACTGTTGAACATGAACATAGAGGTAATATTGTTTATTCCTGCAAGATTAGTAGTATTTCACATCAATATTTGCCTGTGCTTTAGAAATATTTCTTAGTACACATATTACCTAAAATTTGGAAGTTTATTGTTTTTTGTTTGTTTGTTTGGTTGGTTGGTTGTTTGGTTTGGTTTGGTTTTTCAAGACAGGGTTTCTCTGTGTAGCCCTGGCTGTCCTGGAACTCACACTGTAGACCAGGCTAGCCTCCAACTCAGAAATCCACCTGCCTCTGCCTCCGGAGTGCTAGGATTGAAGGTGTGTGCCACCATGCCCAGCTTAGAAGTTCTTTGAATGGGAAAATGTTATTATCTACATGGATAATGAATAATATTCAGGATATTTAGTCAAATGCAAAGTTCTGTTGCTTCAGTGTCTTCCACAAAGCTTTAAAATAATGTTTGAAATTCTTTTCTCAACAAAACATAAAATTTAGAAAAGTAGATACTTGAATTCTTTCACTGCTGTCAAATCTTAGTTTCTCTCTTTATCTTCAGTCATGTTGATTTTTTTTCAACATTTCCTCATATGTCAACTTCACCAGCATCTCACAAGGTACATTCCTAAGAACTCTGTCATGTAAAACACTTAAACATATGAACTAATTTTATATTTATTTGTTGTGCTTTTTCTGCAGCTAATTTCTCTTTAATGTTAGAAAAAGGGTTTTAAAATGCAGTCCTATTCATGCTATGTTCTTCTCAAAACCTTGCCCGGTTTTTATTTATTTTTTAACTCCCCACTAGGATGGCATTCCAACACATCTCTCGGTCCTCTACTTCTCTTCTCACCACGATCTTCCTAGAGCGCCATTCTTTTGCTCCTTCTATTTATACTATATAAGCAAACAGAAGCCTTGAGAAGACCCAGCTTTCATGAGGCTCCCTTCTGTTTGTGAAGTCTTTTCCAATGGGAGGTGACTTTACATTGTAAGACACATAGAGTATAGTTTCTGAGATTACTCACCAATCTTTACCTGATATTATTGTGACTTTTCAACAGCAATGAATGACCCTGAAATACTCAAAAATTACCAATTATTATTTTATTGGCGGTGGTAATGGTTTTAAGATCAGATCTTGCTGTACAACCCGGCTGGTTGTATATTGTTCAATTTTTTTATCTTGTACTAATGTCCAAGTACTGGTATTTTACTTACACACCACCAGACATGGCTTCCTTAATGAGCACTTCATCAGTTCTTTTTTTGTTGTTGTTTTTTAAATTAATCATTTTTTTTTAATTTTTGAGATTACATGGTATTATATTATTGTCCTCTGCCTTTCCATCCTCTAAATCCTCCATATGCATGCCTTGATCTCTTTCAAATTCATGACATCTTTTTCGTAACTGTTTGTATATAAACAGTTATATATTCTTAAGTGCTGGAATCCCACATGCTTGGTGTTATTTAAATGTACTGGTTAATCCTGTTATGTTCTTTTTCTGAAGGGTTTGCTCTATGGTTTGAATACAAAACAAGGAGTGTTGGTATGACATGTACATTTTAATTATGTCACAGCAAAAGTAAAGGATGAGAAAGACATATATATTCTTAAATGTCTAAATAACACCTGCTCTATCTGTATAATGTTACTAGAATGTATGTTTTCAGGATTGAAAATTTAGTATTGGATAACCGATTTGTTTGTTTTCCCATGAGGAAACTATTTTTTCTATTCTGAAAGTTCCTACATTGCTTGTACTTCTGTGTCTACTGTTTATGCCTCATGAACTTTCTCCTGTGTTTGTTAGCAGGTCTATAGGTGTCATTCTTGCTAAAGTCACTTTTGAGCAGCCATGCCCATAGGACTTCAGAGGGATAGCTTCTGGCATGTTTTACTTTTCTGAGTTCTTAATCTAAGATAAAGTCCCATTCTTCATATTGGAGCTTAATAAATGCTTATAAAAGAAATTCCATTACCTATTAAGCTTTTAAATACAGACCTCGGGGTAATCTGGCTTAGAAATAAAAGGGATCTCTTTCTTTAAGATATGATGCTTTACATCAAGTCTCAAAGCAGTGGTGCTAACCTAATAGCCAGAAGAGAGAATGGAGACTGCTATTCTCTTCAGAGGAGCAGGCAATATTTGGTGTGTATTGGTTATACTGCTATGTTCTATTCCTGAAGGGTGTGCACATGAAGCTTCCATCCTTACAACAATACAAATTTTTATTTTTGGGCAAGGAAGGCATCATTTACAAATGTGTCTGTGACAATTGATTAATTTTGCTCTAAGGTTATGAATACAAAACAAGGGGGGGTGTGAACTGTGCATTTTAATGATGTCAAAGCAAATGTAAAGGATGAGAAAGATAATTTAATTTTCCTTCTCTGAAAGGTCAGTTCTCTTGAGATAAAAATTATCCCTGTGATACCTCTGCCCTTCTCAGAAACTGCCCCTCTGCCGTCTTTCTCTGGCTCCACTCTTCACTGGTAGAGAGGAGTATTTATACTTGAAGACCGTTCTACTGTCTTATTTAGAACAAAAGAGGGTTTGTAGAGGAGAGAAGAGATTCCCACTGTTTTAAAAATAAATGTAAGAAATGTAAGCTATTGTCCTTAGTTTTATCATTGTTAAATTAATGTTAGTAAGACATCTAAGAAAAGAGATGAACTAGAGAGGAGAACCATCTTTTAACATTAAACAGATATTACAGGTACCAAGATTACATGACTGAATCTTTTAAGGCAGCAGGATTCAGGAAGGTGTCTTTATAAAGTTTGAGTTCAATATAAGATTGTGGAGTTTGTGGATTAGTGTCTGAATGCAAACTTACTGGCAAACACTCAGTTTGTGACTCACTCATTGAGACTCAAAGGGATCCTTAAAGCAAATAGGTATTTAAGACATATTATTTATTATTGCCTGAAAGTAAGTAGTGAGCTTTAAGCTCCATCAAATAATGGAAAATGAAATTGCATTCATATTGCCTGTCATCAAAACACTTGGGAAACAGAGGCAAGAGAATAACCATAGGTCTAAGGCCAGACTCAACCACATAGAATGTTCCAAGCCAGCTAGAGCTACATAGTAAGGCTCTATCTGAAAAACAAAACAAAACAAACATAATACCCAAAGGAGAAAGGATAACCTTAGCTATGAATAGGTAAGGTTCACCAATATGATGGTCTTCAAGAATGAATGAGCCTGTGTGTGCATATCCAGTCTGAGTAGGATTCCACTAAATGCAAAGACACAGCATAGAAAGGCAGGTGAGAAACTTGAAGACGGAGGAGCTTGTTGTCAATATTGATTTGTAGAGACAATCATATTCATAGCTATTGTCCTCTGGGCCTGTGATTCATGTGAGATTCAAATAGGATGAGAATTGTTACTCCAAGCCTTTCCAGACTGAGTCTACCTGTGTGTGCGCAGACTGATATTTCACTGTCAGATATGTGACTCAAACAAAGTCTGGTGCAGGGTGAGACTGTGAGAAGGATTTAAGCATAGGCGAAAGAGTATTGGAGTCAGCAGCTCAGAGTTCAAATTTCTGAATGGGAGTTGCTAAATCTAACTCCAGATATTTCAGAACTTCACATTCTTGCTTGAAAAATAGAAGAAACAAGTTGCCTGGGCAACTTATGACCATGTGAGAAATTATTCCTAAAAAGTAGCTAAAAGAGGAACCACTCTCTCCTCACAGCAGAATTATTTAGAAAGGTCTGTTCTTTTTATTATGTGGTAAAGCTTAATATAGACCTAACTACTATGGGTCTAAGCTCTGCCAGTGCCTGACAAGTACAGAGGTGGATGCTCTCAGCCAACCATTGGACTGGGCATGAGGTCCCCAATGGAGGGACTGGAAAGAGAACCAAAGGAGATTGAGGAGCTTTCAGCCCCATAGGAGGTATAGCAATGTGAGCCAACCAGTGTCCCCAGAGCTCCCAGGGACTAGACCACCATTCAAAGAGTGCACATGGAGGGACTCATGGCTTCAGATGCATATGTAACAGGAGATGGCCTTGTTGGATGTCAATGGGATGAGAAGCCCTTAGTCCTGAGAGGGCTTAATGCCTCAGTGTAGGGGAATGCTAGGTCAGGGAAGTGGGAATGGGTGGGTTGGTGAGCGGCGGCGCATGGGAGGGGGTAGGGGATTTTCAGAGGGGAACCAGAAAAGGGGATAACATTTGAAATGTAAATAAAGAAAATATTTAAAAAGAAAGAAAAATAATTATATCATAGGGAAAAAAGAGAAAAAGCAAAATATCACTATATTTGGACTAATAAGACTTTCAGATATTCTAGGTATTATAGAAATTCTAGATATTATAGAAATAAGCATGCATAAAGCTGATAGCCCACTCCTTAACAGTTTGACTCAGATCTTGTCAAGGAAAAGATCCTCTAATTATATTTATTGAAATAATGCATAGTTTTAAGCTTAAACCACATTAGGCATACAGTAAAATAGATGCTTTTTTTTTTCCAGTCCTATAGATCTTTTAAGTTTCAAATATAGAAGCAAGGGGCTCTTACATCTGTCCCTCTCAGCTCATTCTATAACAACATTAGTTATGTTTTGTAGAGTAATAGAATGCCAAAGGACGAAAGTCTCATGATATCATTGAAGACAATGATGGATGATGAAAATATATAACTTCCTGTTTTACTTTCTTCAATGAAGACTACCCGGACACTCAAATCTAATAAGTCTGGGACACAGACTTAAAAACCAAGTAAAGTAGAAATAAGAAAATATTGCTCAGACTGGGCTTCTCAGACGTAATTACTTCCTGAAACATTTTGGCAAATACAGTTCTGCATCCCCTACCACATGGTCACCAACTCTCCTGACAAAGTTGTGGCTTTTCTGACTATTGTCTAGTGGTCAACTGACCTTCTGTTCACAAAGCTATTGTGATAATAGGAAACTAGTTTCAATCGTAATGTTATCTAGTAGAAAACAATTTTTATAAGCTCATATTGCCAAATAAATAAAATTTTCAAATGACTTATTCAAATACCCATAAATTTCTTTGAAATAAGGATATTTGAATGAGAAATATTAGAAATTAGAGAAAACTCACTAAGCCCAATATAACAATCCTTAGAACCCAAAAACTTCCAGTAATTTCAGTTCTAAGGTCCCAAAGAGAAAGAGGATTTGTATCCTTTGTGGTTCTCTGTGAACTTGTTCCAATTTGAGTATAGAAAATATAAAGTTTTACAAATTAGCAGTTTTATCTTAGACTTTGGGAATAGAATAGACCAAAATCCCATGAATATGAAGAAAATTCCAGTAGAAAAGTGAATGAAGTTTATGAACTCCCAGATATAAACAAGTAACAAAATCCTAAATACATACATTTTAGGAAGCATCTAACTTGTTAAAAATAATACACATAATGTCAAAGTATCCAACAGCCTTCAATTTGATCTCTCAACAGTTTGAAAGTCATCATTTTTTGTAATACATTGAGTCAGAAAAAAAAAGGTAAATGAAATGCCTGCATTATCACAAAGATCATTTTTTGGTAGATACTGAAAATGGTTTTCTTCATCTCTAAGGACAGCTATTCAAAGAAAAGTTGCCCATGTGTAGAGTGTGAACCGTGCTTCACAGTAACCCCTTATTTGTTTCTGCACACTTGACTTGCAACACAAAGGCAGTCTATCCAATTTATATGAGAGTCAGGCACAAAAAATAAATACAGGGGAAGACAAAGCCAGTATCTTGGAGAATACGTCTATGAACCAACTTTCAGTATATGTGCTATATGAGTACTGTCTAGCCTACAGTTATGTAATATTTATTTATTTGTTTTTCCTTATGTATATATACTTTGTTACTTTGGCTGTGTTAGGGTATTGTGTATTTACACAAGTGTGTATACTTACATATGCATGTGGATTAAAAGAGGATAAACTTCTTACTTTACCAACTTGTATAACATCAACTGTGGTAGGTGGTTAGACAAGTGAGCTTTCAGGAAGTAAATTTGTAACAGATAGCTGCTTTTCCATAGCCACTGTTTATATTACATATTTTCTCTTCTTAGCATAGGAACCTATAGTTCTTTCGTGGGTAGCAATATCTTCATATATATATATATATATATATATATATATATATATATATATATATATATATATACATACATATATACATATATATACATACATACATACATATATACATACATACATACACATATACCTCCCTTAATATCCTAAAGAATCATCTTTACCAATCTCTTGGGAAACCCTTTCAGCCTAGAATATTACTCATTACCAGAACATCAGAGAGAAGGTGAACTTTAGAGATAGAATTTGAGTAGGAAAAAGCTTTCATCGATGAAATGACTGAAAGTATGGCAGGAAGATAGCAGACATAAGAATCTACAAGAATCTGTAATGTTGAAGTACATGGCCAATTAGATTGGGCTCTTAAAGACCTATCAATGAGAGATTAAGTTTAAGAGGACTGCTCAGAAGACCAGGAACGTCATGCCACAGGGCTAATGGCAATCATAAGAGAGTCAACCAGGAATGTCATGCCACAGGGCTAATGGCAATCATAAGAGAGTCACAGGTGAAAAATGGGCATACCAAAAAAGTACTGCATTTACAAAAGGGACAATGTGAGCCCAATTTTGGCTACTCCAAACTTAGAGTTCTAACTATTGGAAAGCACTGTCTCCAGATAAGGTCAGGTGTAGGACTGTGGTGGATAATTGATTTCTTCTGGTATTTTAATTTCTAGACTGTACTTTCATTATACACAAAGGGAAATCTAGCTTGCAAGTTGACCAAGACAATACATCTCCCAACTCCCTAATAAGTATTGTTCTTTGTTCTCCAATTTAAAATATGTAAGCCAGAGCTATGAGACCAAGATCTTTGGACAAAACCTTAGAGTCTTTTGTCAGAATGTCAGGATTATCTACTTGCAACACTAAGTGTTGTTTACTATAGATGAGCACATGATAGACTTCTTGTAACCCTCATGTCATTATCTTAAAAATAACTAGTTTTAGGTATTTTCATCATATTCTGTGGGACAGATGTTTTGCTGAATGGTGGTATAAAGGTCATTTAGCAATTTCCCTAGGAAACATGGTCAGTTCAAGAATGAAAACCAAGTCATGAAATATACAGGTAAATATTTTGGTATGGAAATCATTAATCCTTTCTTTAACCTTTAACCTTATATGAACAGTTTATATGGCCAAAAGATAAATTTGAATCCCTAAAATATTGGGCTTAGCTTTATTTCACTACTAACCATCCAGAAGAAACACTACACAGAAAATTCTGATGAACTTTAATAGTAATAGTTTTTGTTTTGTCTGTTTTTTTTTGTTTTTGTTTTTGTTTTTGTTTTTGTTTTTGTTTTGCTGTATTAGTGTAAATATTCCTGAGCAAGTCTCTGGTTCTCTAGACTAATTCCAAAGATTTCCTGTGAGTTATTTCACACTTGAAAGTATCCTTTTGAGGTCACAATTACCTGGGATACTATCTTCATGTTTATTTTTCTGTACACTCCTATCACTACAGCAGTAGCTGTTTCACAATCACAAGAGGAGTCTTGAGATACAATGACTGGTACTATTGTAGATCCACACCAGATGTACTACACAAACATTTATACTATGTGCAACTACAAAATTTACTACCAAAATGCTTTGCCCACGTAAACCTGGGTCTCAAAGCTACACTCCTGACCTTAAGGCAAGTCCTTGTTTTTATGATTGCTTTGTTCTACTTAATTTCTGTTTTGTATTTCTTCTTGAGTTCCTGATCTGGCCTTACCTATAATATAGCTTGTCTAAATAATAAATATATCAGAAATTACATGTATGTCATTTCTTCTATAGCAGTTGGTACCATTCATATGATTGCTGCATATTGAGAGACCTGGGATACAACAAATCACGTGGCCTGGATCCAGGAGGCCAGGAAGACCTATGCCTCTGCTGGAAAAAAGATCTCAAATTTCCATGCACTGGGACACATGCTGGTGAACTCTGTTGGTGACACTGCTGGGAACTGGACATGCCTGAGCTCTTAGAGGCATAAACTCAAGATCATCACAAACCTTTAATGTCGTCGGCAGCTTCTTGCTGAGAAGTATTTATCTAAAGTCATTTTTGTAATTACTAGAATTAAAACCGATGGGATTTCAGTATCAGTGTCTAGCCTTTATTTCTGAGTTAATTTTAATAACATTGGTATTCTGGTTCCCGAAGCTTGATGGAGTCTCATTTCTTCCTCACTGGGAGATGACCACCTGAAGTTCTCAGAAAGCTCTGTAAATCTATATTCTTAAGCTTCCTTTAATTTTAAAGAAGACAAAAAGCTTCTCACCTGAAAATTTTAATTTTACATTTCTTATTTTCATAAAAAGATTCCTGATTCAGATATTTGAGGAAGGAGTCATATTTTGCCTAGACAATGAAACTGGTAAGAGGTTGCTTTCCTGGATGAGAATCCTAATAGCCTTGACTTTGGGTATGCACATCAGAGAGAATCTTGTGAAACTGAGTTAAGTACAATGTCCCATATACACTGAATGTGTATTTGAAGGCAAAATTTGTTCAACCTCTAAATGTAAGAGACTGTGTCTTTAAAGTATAAACATTTTCTCTTTATGACTGGTAATTAAAAGTGACACTGAGAGCTATCACTTTGTGAACTAAGATTTTCATATGTATATAGCCACTCTGAGGGTGTACATGCCTGTTTGTGTGTGTATGTATATGTAGTATATGTATATGTAGTACATATATATGTGTAATATGTGTGTGTTCATGTGAGGGAATGACAGAGCAGTGCCCCTTGGGGGATGGTCTTCATTTTCCATCTTGTTTGATGTAAGTTTTATTGTTTACTGCTAAATAAACTAGGATCTCTGCCTCACAAATTTGTATGAACAATCCTGTATCCCACCTCCCATTTTTATCCACAATATCCGGATTAGGGATACGTACATGGTACTATGTATGGATTTAATTGGAATCTGGGCTTCTGAAGTCTGGTTTTATGCTTCTGTAGCAAATGTTTTACATATTAAGCTGTCTGTGAAGCCCAGCATACCAAATCATTTTACCAAGGCTGGAATACATTCCCTCAAGGCAGAAGCATTGTACATTCTTACAATATGGTTAAACAAACAAAGTTGAAATATATGAAACAAAACCAGATATAATTGTTAAATAATGATCATAAAATGTTGCCCTAGCTGTTCCATCCAAAAGCCTTTCAAGACCTTAGTCAGGGATTTTTCTAAAAGCAAACTAAATATAAGCATGAAAAGTAGACATGTTCAGACTTGTGAGACTTCTGTTTGTGAAGGGTACTGAAGATTCTTCAGAACCTATCTAAGACTCTTCCCTTTCCTCAAGTCAGTCCAACACCTATAAAGACATTTCACAATATGAGACTCTTAACAGCTCAAGTTGTCAGAAGTGTTCTTCTTTGCATTCAGAATGAATCTCATCTTTGGATAGAATTTGCTTTGCAAGCTATCTTGCTTTAAACTCCATCCAAAACCTTCTCCTGTCTGTAAGACAGCCAGCTTTGCTCTGGCACAGTGGTTCATCGTTTTCATGTGCTTACCTTAATCATGATGTCCTTCCCCATGAAACATCATACATATTCATGGTATTTTGAGGTCACATCCATCAATGAAGACAAAATGTCCTGTCCTCAGGAAAACTGAAATCACCTGCTCAGGAATGTCCTCACCCTTTTGCTCTCCCCATTATATCAATTAATTTCCAGCACAAGATAATGCCCCATGTGGAATCTAAATTTCATTCCTCTGAAAAACTTGTATTCTCTGAGGTCTACATGAAATACCAGTGGAGGTTCCCATATATTTGCTCTTTAAAAGTGAGAATATACCTGTGTTTGTCCATATACATTCTGTGATATGTCAATATTTTAATACTCATTTTAGAACCTATCCATATTCAGGACATTTTCATTGACTATCATATATATTTTCCATTCATGTGATTGCTAGCAGATAAATACTTTTAAGCAAACATCTTGCACTTGCATGGCGTTTTAACCTTTATGGTAAAATAAATTATCTCAGTGATGTGCCTGTATAATCACTCCATTTAAAGATAAGTTGCAGAAGGAGTTTAATTCCAATTTTAAATACAAATAATAAAAGGAAATGCAGAAGTTTTCTCAAAGTCTCAGAGTAAATCATTCCCTAGCTGAGAGAGTCAGTTGTCCTCTGTGTTTTCCCTTGTGTCTGTTCTACTTACCTTCTATGTGGCTTAGGTGTCATGATATGATCATAAAGAGCTACAATAAGTTTTCAGTCACCTGTGAAAGGAGGTGAGGTCAGAAGGACAAAGAAAAAGACAACAAAAATTACAGCTGCTAGTGATTCAAAGACCCACTTAGTGCTTAGTTCAAAGTACTCTTCAAGTTGCATTCCTGCTTCTTCTTTTGGTTCCCATGTTTGTATGGGAAGAGCAAGTCTGAAGCCAGTATTCTCTGTTAGATTGTCTTCATACAAAGGAACTTTCCGCGTTCAACTTGAACTAGACAGTGAACTTACCTGTATGACTGTCCCATGGCCACCTGAGTGAATGATTGGGCTACATATGAGTTTCTGTCAAAATGTGGTAATGATGAAGTAAAAGCACCATGTTTGTGTATGATCCTCCCAATGTGTATAAATAGACTTCTAAGGGGCCTTTATCACTACCCATTCCTTCTACTTATTACATGGAAGTGTTGCTTACATACAGCCTGGTGATAAGTATTATCTTGTCTTCTCTCAAACTAATTTATTTCTTTGTCTCCCCCCACCCTGTGCCAGATTGATTTACTGGGTTGTATATAAAATTCATCGGTGTCAATACAGGTACTTCTAACATTCTCCAGACTTCAGTATTTGCAAACTCCAGACAGAGCCTTTTTATTATCCGTCACAGTTTCTGTCTTTCCCCATGGCAGCTCTTGCTCATCACATGAATGTGGATTCCAAGATGTTGTCTTTCTACCGCACAACATCCTGCTTAGAGGAAGATATTCATACATGCTTGACTAAATGGATGGCTTTATAACTCCTTCTTCCATCATTTATAATTTGATAACATAAAGACTTTAATCCTTTTTGTTTGTTTTCCAGACATTTACTGTCTGCTTTTCCTAAGTAAAGTGTGTAAGTCTGAAGTGGAGTCATTTAGGTAATAGGAATAATAACAATTCTTCACATGTGATTTCCTCATTATTATACCATCTTCAAATAAGATTTTCTACACCCCAAAGGAAAGCAGTATGTGATCATAAAGGTTATTATTCCTATTAAAATCATAGATATGTGTTAGTAGCTCTGAAAATGTCTTTAATGTGTTAAGAGGAAACCTGGAGGCTCCGTCAGCTTCATGACTGAGGAGCTGTGCGGCATTTGTCAAATCAATTAAGCTCTCTGTGTCTGAGAATTTTTATACTTTTTTGTTTGTTTGTTTTTGAGGTTAAAATGATACTTGTTTTCTAGAGCTGTTCATATCCACAAAGGGAAAGCCATGTCTAAGGGGAGGGAAGGCAATTATTTAGATGATTCAAGCCAAAATCAATCCTGCCAGAAAGGGGAAGAAAAAAAGAATGTGCAGTTGAGCCTCAGCTGTCCAGATTGCCTGCCGATATCAATCAAATTCAAAGAATAAATGGTTCAAGCCTTTTGCTTCCCTTTGCTTGTGTTGGGAAGTCACCTCTGTGGTCATGTTAGTTTGTTAAGACCAATGAGAGAATCATTAATGGCTTTAGGCCACTTAGCAGACATCTAAGGATAGTTGAAAAATAAGACTGGATTTCTAGAATGTTTGGTTTTCAAAAGCCACTCATCTTTCAAAGTCACCTTCAAATATAGGATCTCATGAAAAGGAAAGGAGAAGGAACCCAAGTTTGGTTCTATGTTCAGTATCTAGACCCCATCCTATGGACTTCATTCATTTTCTTAATTTCCAGATTTTATCACAATAATAGTATGAGATACAGTGTCACACAAGAAGAATCAGAGACTCAAATGTGTGCTTAAGTCACATAGCCAAATCTGCAAGTAAAATTATGACGTGTCATGTCACCTCCATTGCTCTCTGAACTCTTCCAGGCTGAGATCCCTAATTGCATTATTCTATAATTTTTTATCAACAAATCCCATCCCATAATTTCTGGAAAATAAACTGTTCTTAGCAGTCAATGTTTCCAAGAGTTGACTCTTTATGGACCACTGATTTATGGACTATCTACATAAATAAGCAAGCTCATAAGACATACTAACAGTGGATACCAAGTAGAACTTCAGAGGTTAAGATCTCTTTAGACATGGAGTATGCACTCAGTCTATGCAAACTCCTTCCAAGATATCAATTAGTATAAAAATGTTCACATTTAATATAGGACTAGAATAAATTTTGAGTTAACTGTTGTTACATTAACTTGTAGTATGATGGGCGGGTGGAGGAACACCCTCATAGAAGCAGGGGGAAGGAGGATGGGATAGCAGCTTTTGGGGGGCAGGAAAGGGGATAACATTTGAAATGTAAATAAAGAAAATATCCAATAAAAAAGCAAAGAAAAAAAACCCATGTAGAACCTCTATAAACTGCTAGTGAATGGAGGTCTTGAAGCATCATAGGGATGGTTCTCTTTTGCTTCAGTGTTCATGTTGATTCTACAGAAATTGCAGAGAAAGATAGTTTTTAGGTTTATTTTGTAATCACTGGTAGGTTGAGAGACAGCACACTCCCTGGGCATGTGGAAATACTGATGTGTGCAGGGCATGCAGAACCAAGTCAATGAGAGGGAAAGAAACCTGTGTCTTGAAGCTCAGTTTAATGAGACCCATAGCACATGATGAGTGTGACAGTGTGGCTTCATAGAAATCACCATAAAAAATAGTCCAGTGCTGGGTTTTCTCCAGAATAAATATAAAACCTGACATGCACTGATCCTTTAAGAGAAGACACACTGGAAATGATGGTGGACAGCTACATGATATGAATACAGGTGATGAAATATGATTGGAGATATTAGAA
>LR752052.1:0-75421 GCA_902729485.2 Mus minutoides
AAAAAAAAAAAATCAAGAAGCTGGACTCCAGAAAATAAAATAACCACATTAAAAATGGTGTACAGCGCTAAACAAGAATTCTCAACTGAGGAATATGGAAGGGTTGAAAAGATCCTGAAAAAATGTTCAACATCCTTAATCATCAGGGAAATGCAAATCAAAACAATATTGAGATTCCACCTCACACCAGTCAGAATGGCTAAAATAAAAAATTCAGGTGACAGAAGATGCTGGCAAGCATGTGGAGAAAGAGGAACATTCCTCTATTGCTGGTGGGATTGCAAGTTTGTACATTCATTCTGAAAGTCAGTCTGGCGGTTCCTCAGAAAATTGTACATAGTACTACTGGAGGATCCAGCAATACCTCTCCTGGGCATATACCCTGAAGTTGTTCCAACTGGTAATAAGAACACATTCTCCATTATGTTCATAGCAGGCTTATGTATATAATATGCAGAAGCTTGAAAAACCTAGATGTCCCTCAACAGAGGAATGTATACAGAAAATGTCGAACATTTACACAATGGAGTTCTACTCTGCTATTAAAAACAATGAATTTATGAAATCCTTTGGCAAATGGATGCATCTGGAGGGCATCATCCTGAGTGAGGTAACCCAATTACAAAAGAAATCACTAGATATGCACTCACTGATAAGCGGATATTACCACAGAAACTTAGAATACCCAAGATACAATTTGCAAAACACAAGAAAATCAAGAAGAACGAAGACCAAAGTGTGGATACTTCATTCCTCCTTAGAATAGAGAAAAAAATACCCATGAAAAGAGTTACAGAGAAAAAGTTTGGAGCTAAGTCGAAGGAATGGACTATCCAGAGACTAACTTACCTGAGGATCCATCCCATAATTAGTCACCAAACCAGACACTACTGCATATGCCAACAAAAGTTTCCTGATGGGACCCTCATATAGCTGTCTCCTGTGAGTCTATGCCAGTGCCTGGTAAATACAGAAGTAGATGCTCACAGTCATCTATAGTATGGAACACAGTATCCCCAATGGGCATTTGTTCTCAAACTAAGATATTTGGCTTTATTAATGTCTCCTAACATCCATTTCTGATTCTCCATTGATTCTATAGAAGTAAAAACTGAAATACTATTAAGAACACTCTTTAATCTCATACACAATGTTATACTAGAAATAGCTTTTGGCAGCTTGCATGGGTTTTTTTTTTTTGGTACAATTTCAGGAATTATGAATGATAGTTAACACTCATAATTTAAAGTCAGCTTTGTGGATAATTTACCTAAAAACTTCTGAAAAGGCCAGAAGTATATGATTTATTTTTGGTTCTAGAAAATCAGGTGTACTTTTCCACCATATTTTAGTTATTTTTTAATGTTACCAATCAAAAAATTTTGTTTAACATTTTAAGCATTCATAATTTAAATAATGCATAATGGTTTAATTCAACACTGGAGTCCCTATTTCATAGGGACACAATCCCTTTCCAATTTTATATGAAATTACTTGCTCTATTTCTTTTAATTTAATTGTAATTAAATCTATTTGTGTTACCCACTTGTACAAGATTATGGAATCATCTACTTCCACGGATATCCTCTCAGGGCCAACAATTCTAAAGAAGAGTGCAGCATCATCTCCAACTAATGATGAGATATTAATAATTCATCAGACAGGGAGAAGACTTCATAAGCCTATGACCTGACCATTATGGGATTTTTCCTATTGTGATCTTGTTCAGATTTTATATCCACAGTCCTGCCTATTGTGAGGATATGTATACAAAATGTGTCATCGTGTAAGGTATAATCTTTCATTATATACATTCAATCATTTGTCTCTTATAATCTTTTTGCATTTCTTCTGTAATTTTCTCTGAACCTTGCTGGGGGTGAGTAGTATAGCTGTCCCATGGAGAGTTGAGAACTGTAAATTCTCTTGTTTTCTTCATCTTCACTGGTTCTGTATCTCTGTACTAACAAGCATCTACTAAGATGACATTTCCCTAATGAAAACTGAAAGATATACTAATCAAACAATGTAAACTATGAACTCAGTGTCTACTTCATTTATAATCCATTTAATAGAATAATAGAACTAAGTCCTCACCTAGGG
The DNA here is from genome assembly GCA_902729485.2 of Mus minutoides. NCBI lineage: Eukaryota > Metazoa > Chordata > Mammalia > Rodentia > Muridae > Mus > Mus minutoides. The sequence continues at coordinate 2,104 of LR752052.1, forward strand.
TCTGTAACCTCAATAACCATAGAATATTGGCCAAAGAACTTCTGGAGAATCACTATCCCTGATCTCAAGCTGTTCTACAGAGCAATTGTGATTAAAAAAAAAAATGCATGGTATTGGTACAGTGACAGGGATAGATCAGTGGAATAGAATTGAAGATCCAAAAATGAACGCACACACTTATGGTCACTTGATCTTTGACAAAGTAGCTAAAACCATCTAGTGGGGAAAAAATAGCATTTTCAACAAATGATGCTGGTTCAACTGGTGGTCAGCATGTAGAAGAATGCAAATCGATCCATTCTTATCTCCTTGTATAAAGCTCAAGTTCAAGTGGATCAAGGACCTCCACATAAAACCATATACACTGAAACTAATAGAAAAGAAAGTGGGGAACAGACTCAAGCACATGGGCACATGGAAAATTTTCCTGAACACCAATAGCTTATGCTCTGAGATCAAGAATTGACATATGGGACCTCATAAAATTGCAAAGATTCTGTAAGTTAAAGGATACTGTCAATAGGACAAATGGCAACGAATGGATTGGGAAAAGATCTGATAGAGGGCTCATATCCAATATTTAAAGAATTCAAGAAGTTAGACTCCAGAGAACCAGATAACCCTATTAAAAACGGGGTACAGAAAGCCGGCCAGTGGTGGCACACGCCTTTAATTACAGCACTTGAGAGGCAGAGGCAGGTGGATTTCTGAGTTCGAAGCCAGCCTGGTCTATATAGTGAGTTCCAGGACAGCCAGGACTACACAGAGAAACCCTGTTCGAAAAACAAAACAAACAAACAACAACAACAACAACAACAACAACAACAACAACAACAAAAATGGAGTACAGAAATAAACCAAAAATTTCAACTGAGGAGTACCAGATGGCTGATAAGCATCTAATAAATGTTCAGCATTCTTAGTCATCAGGGAAATGCAAATCAAACCAGCCCTGAGAATCCACCTTACACCATTCAGAATGGCAAGTATCAAAAACAGAGGTAACACCAGATGCTGGTGAGAATGTGATGAAAGAGAAACACTCTTTCATTGTTGGTGGGATTACAAGTTGGTACAACCATTCTGGAAATCAGTTTGGCAGTTCCACAGAAAATTGGACATAGTACTACCTGAGGATCCAACTATACCACTCCTGGACATATACCCAGAAGATTCTACAATTTGTAATAAGTTAACAGGCTGTACTAAGCTCATAGCAGCATTTTTTACAATAGCCACAAGCTGTAAGAACCCAGATGACTCTCAACCGAGTAATGGATAGAGAAAATATGGTACATTTACACAATGGAGTACTACTCAGTATTAAAAAAACAAATTCATGAATATCTTAGGCAAATGGATGGAATTAGAAAATATTATCCTGATTGAGTTAATCCAGTCACAAAAGAACACATATGTTATGCAGGGTATTCACATTGATAAGTGGATATTAGACAAAAGCTTGGAATACCCAAGATAAAATTCACAGACCACATGAAGCTCAGGAAGAAGGAAGACCAAAGTGTGGATATTTTGGTCCTTCTAAAAAGGGGGAATAAAATACCCATGGGAGGAGATACAAAGTATGCAGCAGAAACTGAAGGAAAGGTCATTGAGAGACTGCCCCACCTGGGAATCCAGCCCATATACGGTTAGCAAATCCACTATTGTGGATGCCAACAAGTGATTGCTTAAAGGATCCTGATATAGCTATGTCCTGAGAGGCTCTACATATACAGAGAGGCCTGACACATACAGAGGTGGATGCTCTCAGCCAACCATTGGACTGAGCACAGGCTTCCCAATGGAGTAGCTAGAGAAAGAATTCAAAGAGCTGAAAGGGTTTGCAGCACCATGGGAGTAACAATACTATAAATCAACTATAACCCCAAAGCTCCCAGGGACTAAACCACCAAACAAGTAATACACATGGAGGGACCCATGGCTCCAGCTGCATATGTAGCAGAGGATAGCCTTTTGGTCATCAGTGGGAGTAGAGGCCCTTAGTCCTGTGAAGTCTTAATGCCCCATTGTAGGTGAATGCCAGGACAGGGAAGCAGGAGTTGGTGGAGTGGTGAGCAGGTGTAGGGGGGTTGGGATAGTGGGTTTTGGAGGGGAAACCAGGAAAGGGGATAACATTTGAAATATAAATAAATAAAATATCTAATACAAAAAATATGGAAAAAAAAGAAAGACTGAATAACATGGTGAATGCAGTTACATAATTCTGGCTAAGTCTAAATATTTTTTAAACTGTACCAAAAAAAATTCTCAATTAAAGAAATATATTTGACATAACTGCTCTCTGATAGTACAATCTGAGTTTTAGCAAAATTTAAAATTAAAAAAAAAAAAACATGTTTCTGTGTTGAACAATTTGATAGAATTTTTTGAGATTGGTAGTATTATTTGTCCATGTGTCTTTGGATATTGTATATTAATGTATTTTATATTTCAATGTGTACTTGTAATAAATATGTACTGTAAACTAAAAATTCAAGCCTCTATGACAGATCCACTAAAAGGGAAAAGTAGGTACTAGAGAGATAGTTGAGTGGTTAAGAGAACAGAATGCTGTCCCAGAGAATTTGGGTTCAATATATTTTCAGCACCAAGATTATCATATTTTCATATTATCAAAAATTTTATAACTACAACCAGGAGATTCAATGGCTTCTTCTGGTCTTCATTTTCACCAAATGTGCAAATGATAAATATACATTTAGGCAAACAATTAGTACACTTAAAAATACTGAATTAGTTATTATAAACTTTTATAGGATATTATATAAGAGAAATTGTTTAGTTGCTTGCCAAATGGATCCCATAGAAACCTCCAAACAATGCAAGCTCTAGGCAATACAATTTTTTACTGTCGAAAACTGACAAGATTTTCTTGCTGAAGACAATATCCAAACAAGTCATAGATGATGGACAAGTAAAGTTGGTGCTTACATAAAACGTTCTTCCCAAACACTCTACTGTCTTTGATATGGAAATGTTTTCATCAGCCTATACACACACACACACCAACTAAGCTATAAATCATATGACCTCCAATTTCCTGCCTGCAAAATATGCTAGGGAAATGGTGGCACAAGCTTTGTGGCAGTAAATAACCAGGGTCTGATTTGGCTTCCAGCTGACTCCACGGGACAGAAACTATACCCCACTGTTTGGGTGACTAAGAACAGGAGACGAGATCAGATAAAAGCAAATAGTACTGGTTCTTAAAATGTATTAGTAAATGACTCCTAATGAGATTCTACTATACTCATATGTAAGTGCCTTATTTCACCATCATCAGAGATGCTTCTTCCCACAGCAGATAGGAACAAATACATAGACCCATGTACTCACACACATGCACGCGCGCGCGCGCGCACACACACACACACACACACACACACACACACACACACACACACACACATGCACACACAGAAATTTCACAATACTCATTTCTTTATTGGAGATCTCCATCAAATCTCTTTCTCTCAGAGCTCAGAAAACCAAATAGAAGAGGAGGTGGAAAAAATTATAGCCAGAGGGGATGGAGGACACCAAGAAAGCAAAGCCCTCTAAGCCAACATGAGCAAATCTCCTATGAACTAAAGCAGCAAATACATGGCCAGCGCAGCTGTACACCAGGTTCTCAGCTTAGATATACTGGCTTCCATCTTTGTATTTTCAATGAGGTGATTGTGTGTGTGTTAACAAGTTGTTCTGAGTTTATTGTGTCTTTTCTTGGCATTTTTTTTCTCCTTTTGAATTGGCTTGTCTAAGATATATATGATGGTCTTTAATCGTTTTTGTTTTTGTTGTTCTGTTTTGTTGTTATCTCCTAGAAGCCTGACCATTTCTAAGAAGTGATAGAAAGGAAGTCAATCTGGATGGGAGGGGAGGTGAAGAGGAACTATAAAGAATATAGGGAGGGAAAACACTAATTACGATAAAGATAGAGATGAACATATAGTTATATTAATGCAAGATCATATTTTCTTTCATGTTTCCCATTTCTTCCCTTAGTTCCTATCATTGTGTTGAAGGTAGTTACAGTAGCTATAGCTATAAAGCATTCACAAATATCTTTCTCTCCATTCCACAATCTCCAGTGTCTCATTTTTATCTATGTATTTACAAAATAGTATTTTTATAAGCAAAACGAGATGAAATGGTATTTTATAAATATCTAAATATTTATTATTAGTATTACTTATTATTTAATGAAAATAATGTTTACAGGAGGGCATTTGTTTTCTCTCAAAAAACATAGACAAATTTATACTAAAGAACAAGTGTGCACATATATTACTATAGAAAATTCTCAGCAACTATATTTTCCAAAACACAGTGCATGCCTTAGGAGCAGCAGAATCTTCTCCAGGAGCATACATCAAAGAGTGGGATTATATGTGTATGCAATATCCACTCATTTTTACCCAAGGATTTTAGTAGGCAGTGATAAACTATGGTTATCCTGGAGGCCTCTAAATTGGTCCTTGCAACTTGTATATGGCAGAGTAAATTTTCAGATGTCATGAGTTGTTTGAATCTTTTAGAATACTCAACTAAAGCATGAAATTGTTTGATAAGAATATTTGTCATGTAGAAAGACAATAAAATTGACTTTTCTAGATTTTAGTAAGTGCCATTGTACAAAAGAAAGTTTAGATCTCAAATTTTAGTTAAAACTTTGAAAATGTACAGGCTAATAGGAAACAACTACAGTTTCATTCAGTCCAGCAAGTCCTATTTATCTGCCCCAATCAATATAAAAGAGGGCTAAACTAAACATCTGAAATAATATGTTTATCTGAGAGAGTATCTCAATCATGCCTGAGTTCTTTTAAGTTTCACTACTTGATTTGTACAGGCAATTTTCTAAGAAATTATAGAGAAAATCAGAAAATTATTTAAAGCCTTAGAAGGCAGCAGCAGGGGTCTGCTGATTGCTCTCTATCCTTGAATGGCTAGTCTTTTTCACAAAGGAAACTTTTTTCCTGTCTCAAATTAACATTTCAGAACACTCCTTTAGAGAAATAGGCATAGGATATTTATTGTATTTATTTTTAAGCAGTATTGCTTCTTACAGCTATACACAGATTTATGAAAAAGAAAATAGCATGCTGCTCTTCATATTTCAATATATAAAATTCTGGTAGGATGGAAATTAAAGATAAGATGATTTATACACTTAACATAGTTTGAAGCTAGAAAGATGGAATAAATAAGCTATTCTGAAAATGACTACTCTTTGCCAATGCATCAGTTTTCTGAAAACTTACATAGAAGCCATTTGTAATTTCAAGGAGTATATTAAAATAAATGGAAAGCATAGTTTTAAAATATGGTTTTGATTTTTTAAGTATGCTACAATAAATCATAAAGTAGTATCTCTTTGTAGGATTGCCTATCACCTGCATATGCACTCCTGTGAACTCCTATTGTGTATCAATTTTTCTGAGAAAAAAACATATTATATTGAACAGAAGTTCATTAAGGCTCTGGATGTTTAGAAAATATTCAAATATTCCATGATGCATGAAAACTCCTTAAAAGAATTAAACAACTTAAGATCCTTAGGAAGACCCTGAAACTGAACAGATGGGATATATTTCTCCCTCCCCAATTATATACAATCTATAAGGAATGATTGGATACTCTCAGAAGAGCTAAGTTGCTTACAAGATACTCAAGTCCTGAATTCTAGTTTTGTGAATGATCATCCTCTTAGGTTGGGTCTTAGTGATGCATCTGTCCTTTGGTCACTCATACTCCTGTAAGCAACCCCTAAGCCATTATTGTATAAATACACACACCCCAAATTGAGTCATCAAGTGGAACATTTGTAATGTCTATATTTTGTCTTTCCTGGTTCCCCTTCAGAGAATCATGGCAAACAACTACAACTATGAGAATATATGAACACAGGGCATGATCTTCCTTACAATATAGAATTTGTAAAGCTACTAAAATCAGCAGCTTTAAATAATTTCAATGGAAATATAATGAAAAATAATTTATGATTTTTTAATTTCTATATATAATATATTTAGTTATAATATGGTAGTATATTGCAGGACTTTAATGCATAGCCCACAACATAGCATAGTCTCAATAAACATGTCTTGCCAGTATTTGAAAATTTGATTGTGGTTATGCTGTATTTCTTACCGATCCTTCTTAACATAGTTACATATTTATACTCCAGCTTTACCTAAATGTATTTAGACCTTTCCTGATGGTTTTCCTACAATGGCATATATGAGTGTTGCGTGGAAGATTATTCTGTTTACTCTCTCCTCTGTCATTTCATTTCTTGCTTTCTTTGGGAGGCTCCATTTAGGAAGAGCACATGGTATGTGTGTGTTCTTCACATATTGTGAATACTTGTTCTCTATGGGATTGACTTTCAGACTGTCCTTGTATAATTAAAACTCTGGCATTATGGAAAATAAATGCCAGAGATAACCAATTTACAAGAGGAAAGCTGTATTTAAATAACCCTTTTTCAGAGGTTTCCATATTTGGCTGCTCAGTTCCATCATTTTGGTCTTGTAGCAGAGTATTATGTCATAGAGGAAGGATATGTCAAAGAAAACTGCTCAAATAAGGATGTCTAAGAAATAAAAAGAGAGAGGAGACAGCTCCAATATCACTTTAAAGGGTACCTGCCCATTGTTCTTTCATAAGTGAATCTTTATTCTAAAAGGTTCAACCTCCGCAAAGTGACACAGGATGGCACTATTTAGCTCATGGGATTCAGGGAATACAAAAGAGCTGACTCATATACGATTCTAATTTTGTAGACAGTGTTTCTGTGTATATTGAGAGTATGTAAATTATCAGGAGGAAACAGTGTCCGCGAATAAAAGCCCTGGTCTTAAATCATTACTTCATTATTCATGGATAATATACCTTGTTCACATTTTTTAACTCATATCATCCACTGGAAAAGAGGATGCTCTCAAAACCTCAGAATTTATGTGGAAAGTACAAGCTTATGGTTTGAATATTATTCTCTTATAAATTCAAATTGATGTGTATACAAAAAGTCTTTAATATCATTATCAAGAGTGTAAAATTGGAAAAATATTAAGATTTTAAGGTGTCTAGATAGTTATTAGAATATCATTGTGGCATTTTTATATTCTGAATTTAGCACCTTAAAGGAGAGAGGAATGAGACAAACATTGAGACAAGCATAGGGCAATGCTCACATATTTCCCTGCCAATAGGACATATGTGATATGAAGAATTACATGAAACCAAGCAGAGGCTACAAGGGCTAAGTAGAAAGAACAAGTGTGTAAGGGAGAGGAAAGAAGACACATTTATGAAGGACACTTTGTCCAAGCATTTTATACTATCTAAAACATTATATAATTTTGAATTTTTAAACAATCCTAAAAACAAGAGAATACTTTGTCGAGAATATTTATAAATGTTCCTTATTAAACATATGAATAGTCAGCCATTGGGATGAATATTTCTGAAAGGTTGAATAAGTGGTTAATTTAAAAGAAAATTCAGCCGGGCGTGGTGGCGCATGCCTTTAATCCCAGCACTTGGGAGGCAGAGGCAGGTGGATTTCTGAGTTCGAGGCCAGCCTGGTCTACAGAGTGAGTTNGGGGATCCATCCCATAATCAGTCACTAAACTCAGACACTATTGCATAGGACAGCAAGTGTTTACTGAAGGGACCCTGATATAGCTGACTCCCACAGAAGTGGATGCTCACAGTCATCCGTAAGAGGGAGCACGGGGCCCACATTGGAGAAGCTAGCGATAGAACCCCAGGAGCTGAAGGGGTCTGCAACCCTTGAAGAGGAACAACAATATGAACTAACCAGATCCGCCAGAACTCGTGTCTCTAGCTCCATATATAGCAGAAGATGTCCTAGTCAGCCATCACTGGGAGGAGAGGCCCCTTGGTACTGCAATCTTTATATGCCCCAATACAGGTGAACACCAGGGCCAAGAAGTGGGAGTGGGTGGGCAGGGGAGCAGAGAGGGGGGGAAGAAGTGAAGGGACTTTCGGGATAGCAATTGAAATGTAAATTAAGAAAAGATATAATAAAATAATTGAAAAAAATAAAAGAGAAGAACAGAAGATCTGTGAAGAGTTGCAGAAAGGAAAAGGCAAAGTCATAATATAGCATATGAGAAAATAATCTAGAATAATGAGTGATAGAGAATTTATAGAGGGCTCAAACCAAATGGCCATGAGCATTGGGCTGTGGTGCATATTTTCAAGGCTAGCATGAAATTACTAAGAATTTTATTTTCAATTTTATTTTAGAGTGTTTTGTAACACTTTCTGTTTTGTAACTGCTTTCTGTTTTAAAAACTTTATAACTGTATTAGTTGACACATTAATGAAACCTCTGTTCTGCCTGTTCTTAACTAATGGATTTGCTTGTTGTACAGCATGGAAAAGTGAAAGGGGTACACATAAGGTATTTTTTGATGGAAGTGTTGATAGAGTTTTATCAAAGAACTTATTTTGTTGGCCCTAACAGACACAGAACAGCACTCAAACCATAAACAGATTTTATCAATGTACATTCAGATGACGTTTCCAATGTTCCTGGGGGTACTTCTTTTATTTAAGGTTGCTTCTGACCTGTTGGTTGCTTTCAGCAAATGTTTAGCACAATATAGAACTATACACATACTTTTCTTTTGATTCAGAGACATGAAAGTATTCAAAAATAAAGACTAATCTGTGAATTATCTTAGGTTGTAGGTGCTGTTTATGTAAAAAATCTAAGGCATATTAAGGCCAGCTGCATTGCTATGTTAACAGTAAGTTAAATTTAAACAGGCTGAATACACAGTGGGATAACAATCAAAGACATACTGCTGGAAATTTTGGAGTTTAGCCCTTCATTATCACAGTCTGTAAAGTCTTAAATGATCACAAGGTATATTCTTAACTTGACTGAAAGTTTGGGAGAACATTCCATCTCTTTGCACCTGAAATATAATTTCTGGAGAAAAAAAAAAGAAACCTGAACAACAAAGAAATAACACTTTTATCAGAAATATTCAATTTGTACAGCAAATAAAGAAGATTAGCCTAGATGCAATGATAAATGGGGAAATAAATTTCATGGGCACAACTTAAGGTCAAAATTTTGTTTTGAGAGAGCTATATAATTGCCTCAATAAATCCCTGTCATACTTATCCAAACACATCAGACAACTAGTTCTTTTTCCCTTAGATCAGGTGTTGCCATGTGTAGAGACGAGAAAGAAGTAGACGTATTCTGTACCGTGAGCACTGCTCTGTTGAAACTAGTAGCTCTCCTTAGTTTTCAATGACTGGAAGAAAACCAGTATTGTAGGCATGGATTTCAATCAAACAGATAATGAAAAACAAGGAACAAGGAACAACAATGAGTCATCAGTGACAGTCTTGGGACAGATCATCCCACTCTTCAATGCCACATGCTTGAAACTTCACACTGGAAATCTAGCCAGACCTAGAGGTGGGTCTCTGATGTGGTGGGAATTCCTGTCATTTAAACATTCTTGTCCTTTTCACATTTCGCTCAGATGAAATATTTATTGATTGTTGAGCCAAACTCCAAAGTCCTATCTATGTAGGACAAATCAAATGGATTTCCATAGCACCATGTAGTGATAGGTGTTTTCCTCTAATTTATATTCTTTTTTTTTAATTACTTTATAATCTTATTGCTGTGCTTCCTCCTGGTGCCCCCTCCAATAGTTAATCTCCATTCCTCCTCTGAAAGAGTGGAGGGCCCCTGGGTATCTTCCAACCCTGGCATATCAAGGCTTTGCGAGGTTAGGTGCATCTTCTCTGACTGAGGCAACAGAAAGCAGCTTCAACAAATGGTGCCGTTCTAACTGGATGCCTGCGTGGAGAAGATCTAAATCAATCACCTTGCATAAAACTGAAGTCCAGATGGATGATCAAAGACCACAATGTACCAGATACACTAAATTTAATAGAACTGAAAATAGAGGATTTCTTTGAACTCATTGGTACAGGAGTAAATTTCCTGAAAAGAACACCAATGGCTCAGGCTCTAATATCTATAATTGCTAAATTGGACCTCATGAAATTGAAAAGCATCTGTAAGGCATTAGGACAAAACATCAATCTACAGATTGGAAAAGGATCTTCACCAACTTTATATTTGACAGAGGGCTAGTATTCAAATTTTATAAAGAACTCAAGAAGTTAGATATCAAGAACCCAAATTACTCAAATAATAATTGGGATGTAATACTAAACAGTGGATTTTCAACACTGTTGAATAGTTGAAAAACACTTAAAAGTAATGTTTAAAGTTTTCAGTCATCAAAGAAATGCAAGTCAAAACTACTCTGAAATTACACTGAATACCAATCAGAATGGCTAAGATCAAAAACATGCTGGCATGGATGTTGAGCAAGGAAAACACTCCTTTGTTAGTGGTGGAAATGCAAACCTTTATAACCACTTTGGAAATCCACTTTGTAATTTCTCAGAAATCTGGGAATAGTTCTACCTCAAGACCCAGTTATACCACTTCTGGGCATATACCAGAAAAGATGCTCCAATATCCTACAAAGATACTTCATCACCTATGTTCATAGCACCTTTATTCATAATAACCAGAAACTAAAAACAATCTAAATATCACTCAGCTGAAGGACAAATAAAGAAAATGTGGTAAATGTACACAACATAATTCTATTTAGCTATTAAAAACAAAGACATAAAGTATTTTGGGGACAAATTGATGGAACTTGTGGATATAATCCTGTGTGAGGTAACCCAGATCCAAAAGGACATGCATATTATGTAGTCATTTATAAGTCAGTTCTTATGGTACAACATTTTCATTCATACATGATTCTAAGCCATGCTAATTTTATCTTATATTAATCATATGACAAATATTATAAAGGCTTGTGTAAATATATTCTCTGTGATTATGATATCCATTATTTAAATATAGAAGGTAAATGAATACATGCCTCATTTTATCAATAGTCTTCTGTCCATTTATTCATTTCTGATCATCAAGAATAAGTGGCCAGATGATTAAGAAACGAATTACTGACACTGCTTCTTATATGTTTTTTTTTACTTACTTTTTACAGTCTCTTTACCCACAGGGTTTGAGAAATACTGTTTGCAAACATGAAAAATTGGAGAATACAAATGAAATCTTTCTCCAAAGACATGGCTTTGACTCAACAAATTCAAACCAGCTGTACGTGTGCTAGATGCTGGGAACATATTACACCACAGCATGTTTGTCCACAGATGAATCATCTCAATAGATATAATTCATAATCCTGCAGGTGGCATTTACTTGACAAAGTACACTTTTTGGGTTTGCTGAACTGAAAAAAAAAAAAAAATCCTTCCTCTGTAAAATACTTTTAAATTGCTCCAAAATGTTTTATTTAAATTTTAAAGGGAAGTGTTTATTTTCACTTAATAGAATATCTTAAAATTCCCATTCCTGTATTCAATTGCCAAATAGATAATACCCAGTAAGACACCGTAATTTAGACAAGAGGTATTTAGCGTAAAGTGAGAAATCTACTAACAGGAGTTGGATTTGCAAGAAAGTGTCCTTAATCAAATATAAGCACAAACACAAAAAGGCAGACAGAAACACAAAAGTCCTGAATAGAGGGCATCATGGATAAGAAGACTTACCCACTGCCTTCTAGAATCTAGGCATCAATTCCCAGGATCCAGGCTGTGGATTACAATGGTCTGCAACACCAGTGCCTGGGGAATCTTAGATCTTCTTCTGCCCTCTAGAGGCACTACACACACATTACATAGTCACATTGCAGGTAAAAATTCTTTTTTTTTTTTCCAACTTTTATTAGATATTTTCTTCATTTACATTTCAAGTGTTATCCAGAAAGTTCCCTATACCCTCCCCCCTCCCGGCCCTGCTCCCCTACCCACCCGTTCCCACTTCTTGGCCCTGGCATTTCCCTATATTGGGGCATATAAAGTCTGCATGACCAAGGGGCCTCTCTTCCCAATGATGGCCAACTAGGCCATCCTCTTCTATATATGCAGCTAGAGACATGAGCTCAGGGGGTACTAGTTAGTTCATGGTTATTCTTCCACCTATAGGGTTGAAGACCCCTTCAGCTCCTTGGGTACTTTCTCTAGCTCCTTCCTTGGGANACCACCAAGTCAAAACCTGGTAAAGGAGTCCTGCAATTTAGCAAGATTTGGGACTGGAGATAAATCATGTTAGCTAGAATCTGGTTTTCCAAGTGCTATCTGTTTCTTAGTAACCCTGTAAAATGCCTCCATAGAGAATATGGAAATTTTGGTGTTCAAGTAGCCCTTCTTCTCCTCCTCCTCCTCCTCCTCCTCCTCCCCCCATCCTCCTCCCCTCTTCCTCCTCCTCCTCTTTCTCCTCCTCCTCTTCCTCCTCCTCCTTCTTATTCTTCTTTTTCTTCTTCTTGTCAATGACGGTGGAAACATAGCAATCACTTCCTTCTGAATGCTCTTCCCAGGCCACAATGAGAAATTTTATTTACCAATCTCTTGAATTTTCCATGCCACATACATGATGTAATATGTTTGCTAGTCCTTGCTGCATGGTTAATTAGTGGAGCTCCTCCAACGCTATCATATTAGCAAGCTGGTACTCCTTATATGACATGCTACATATACTGAGAGAAGATAGCCAAATGACACATGAAGCCTTGTTAAAGAATACCATATGTGTACTATTCTCATTTTCATGTGAAGGCAGATACTGATTATCTGATATGGATACTGAAAAGGCTATTTACAATACAAGTATCTGCATAAAATGTCCCCTCATCTTGGCATCTGTAAGCATCAATGGTCAAGAAGCCTTACAACTGCTTATCCCACTAAAATGGGTTCAGAAGGGATGTGGGATTGAAAGGTTTTTTTTTTTTGTTGTTTGTTTTTTTTTGTTTTTTTTTTTGTTCACGTTGAGTATTTGCTTTCCTTCTTTTTTTCCCATATAAATATATGGAAGAAATACAGCTACTTTTGTTTATTGTTTATTGCCTATTCATGGAAAATCAGAACAAAAAATTAAAAACTCCGTATGACTAATAAGTGGATATAACAAGATTGCAATATAGTGTTACTTTATTTTATTTGATCTGATATTTTATTTCTTTACATTTCAAATGAATCCCCTTTCCTGGTTTCCCCTCGGGTAATCCCTATGCCATTCCCCCTCCCCTATTTCTATGAGTGTGTCCAGCCACCCACTCCAGCCTCCTGACCTTGGAATTCCCCTATACTGGGTCATTGAACCTTCACAAGACCAAGGGCCTCTCCCCCCACTAAAGTCTGACAAGGCCATCCTCTGCTACATATGTGGATGGGTTACATAGCATCTTCTTATGGTTTGCAAACCCCTTTAGCTACTTCAGTCCTTTCTCATCCATTGGGAACCCTGTGCTCAGTCAATTGCTTGGCTGCAAGAATCCGCCTCTTTATTATGTCAGGCACTGGCAGAGCCTCTCAGGAGACAGCTATATCAGGCTTCTGTCAGCAAAAACTTCTTGTCATCCACAATAGTGCCCGTGTTTGGTGTCTGTATATGGGATGGATCCCCAGGTAGGGCAGTCTCTGGATAGTCTTTCCTTCAGTCTCTGTTCCACACTTTGTCTCCTTATTTCCTCTCTTAGGTATTTTGTTCCCCCTTTTAAGAAGGACTGAAGCACCCACACACTTTAGTCTTCCTTCTTCTTGAGCTTCATGTGGTCTGTGAATTTTATTTTGAATATTCAGAGCTTTGGGGCTAATATCCACTTACCAGTGAGTGCATATCACATGTGGTCTTTTGTGACTTGGTTGCCTAACTCAGGATGATATTTTCTAATTCCATCTATTTGCCTAAGAATTTCATAAATTCATTGTTTTTAATAGCTGAGTAATACTCCATTGTGCAAATGTACCACAGTTTCTATATCCATTCCTCTGCTGAAGGACATCTGGGTTCTTTCCAGCTTCTGGCTATTATAAATAAGGCTGCTATGAACATAGTAAAAGCATGTGTCCTTGTTATATATTTGAGCCTCTTTTGGGTATATGACCAAGAGTGGCATAGCTGGGCCCTCAGGTGGTACTATGACCAATTTTCTGAGGAACTGCCAGATTGATGTGCAGAGTGTTTGTAATAGTTTCCAATCCCACCAAAAATGAAGAAGTGTTCCTCTTCCTCCACATCCTCACTAGCATGTGCTGTCATCAGTGTTTTTGATATTTGCCATTCTGACTAGTGTGAAGGTGGAATCTCAGGGCTGTTTGGATTTGCATTTCCCTGATGACTAAGCAACAAGGGGGGATATCTGTCTCTCTTAGGCTACTTATATTGTTTTTGAGAGGCTCTAATAGAAATAGTTTCTATTGGAACTTGAGCTGAAGGCACAGGGCACAGACAGATATTAAATGGGATGGACTCACAAACACAACAAGGATGAAGATAACACTTAAGGAAGGAAGGACTTTAAGAGCTGAATGTTTTCCACCAGTCATACTTCAGAGATTGCCCAGAATCTAAAATGGTAAAGCATGAAGGGTATGAATTTCAGTCACGAGAGTCCTACTAATTTTAGTCTACTATTCTTGACACAGGACTGTGTTCCTTTCAAATATATTGTTTCTTATTTCTCTATTTACTATATATCAGCATTATTTTACCTTGATTATCACAATATAACATACACTTGGAATGAAGATATCACCTTTTCTCATTTCTCTTTCCCTGGTAGGTCCTGCAGCTTTGATATATTTAGCAGCATATTATTACATCATATCAGCATATCTTAATATCACGTGAACAAATTTCTCCCTGGATATATAATCAAACATTTTACCCAAAGCCAAATGTTTGGTAAAACTGTACTAATCTGTGTCTTGTAGAACATATATATTTTATATGCTTTGAATTTGCCAATGGATGCAAAAAAGAAAATGAAAGAATTACTAATTCTATGTGTCTTTCAATACCCAAGGAAATTACCTTTCTTGAAAAAGAAAACTTTAAGAAAGTCATTTTTCATTTCCTGAGAGGTATAATTATTTAACTCATTAGCAGTAGTCAAACTGACTGTTACATTTTTGGTGATACATACAGAGGAACTAAAATTTGAATATTCTTTCAGCATCTAATTTCATTATGCCAGTTCTGTGACTTAAGAAATGACAGGGGACAATAAGTTTGTAACTCTAATGGATGTTATTTCCAATGTAAAAAGGATAAACTTAAAACACTTCTCATTAAAGAAACGCAATTTATCACAGCAGGGCGGCAGGCAGTCTTAGTGCATTCTGAGTTCTCCAAAAAAGCTAATATTAAAGCCCTCATTAATCGCTCATCTAAGATGATAGGGCTCTGAAAGTTTTTGAAACATGTACTGCCTTTAAAAATTTTGTTGGTAAAGTGATTCCATATTTTAAAATGTACTTTGGATATCCAAAGTCATATTAAAACATCTATTTTAGGACAGGTGAGGTGGCTTGGCACAGTGGGTAAAGCCTGACCATTTGAGATTGACTTATAGACTCACAGGAAGAAGGGGAGAACAAACTCCTACAAGTTGTCCTTGATTTTCTCAAATGTACTAAGGAATTTTTGTGTGAGTGTGCACATTCTGTCTCTGTCTGTTGGTCTGTTTCTCTCTCTCTCTCTCTCTCTCTCTCTCTCTCTCTCAAACACACAGACACTACAACAATAATTTTAATAAAATCTGTATCCCCTCCCCCCCCCCCAGTTTTCGGCAGAGTTTAACATATTAATAGTAAATACTCATGTTTATGAACAACAAAGAGTAATAACTATGTGTCTATTGTCACTTACATTGTCAAGGTATAATTTTTCGTGGATCTTTACTTTAGGCCTCTCCTAACACAGTGATAAATTCTATCAAGTCACATAACTCCACGTGAAATTAGATTTATGTAAGTAACTTTAACTGACAGTAAGATACAGAATTTCCAAATTATACACTTTTTGATATTTTCATTTTTCTTGTAATCTTTGTAGTTCTATGATTATAAAATTCCTATGATTAAGAAAGAATCATAACAGCATCTGCTTTCCCATCAATTTTCCACTGTCCAGACCCTCAGGTGATGGTACACTGTACATTAATTTTATCTTATAAGATTATATTTAATTAACTTTTATTTGAATCATAAAAATAATGTTAATTGATGTATTATCAATGCTGTTGGAGATACAGTAATATTCATCAAACATGAAGGCTAACTACTAGCATTGGACTTATTGGTAAATATATTTTTCTTTTAAAATTTCAGGCAAGGGTGTTCTGTGCACACTATTTTGATTTTTCTTTGTCTTTCAGTCTTTGGCTTATTATCTGAATTCAGATAATACATTGAGTAAAATGTTTTGTAAGTCATTATTTTTAGCTCTAGTTGGATAAATAGATGAAAGTAGAAAAGATCCTTCTGTGAAGGGTAGCTTAGAACTAGAAAGAAAAATGTTACATGCCCTTACTCATCTACAATTCCTAATGCCCAGCCTTTTTATGTGAGTGTATAAGTGCAGAAACAAGGAAAGTAAGTGGGGACTGTGCAGCTGGAGGTTAGAGATGGAAAAAGCAGACTATAATCCATTTGGAAAGGAAAATGAGAAAAATGCGGAAACAGTAGGTGGAAGAGGTAACTGTTGAAGAATGAATTGAGTGCATAAATATCAGTACATGTGTCTAAAAAGTTATATGAAATCATATTGTTATCTATCTACCCCAAATTATATGTAATAAATACAAGTCTATATATGCATGTGTATTTAAATGAAATATTTCAATTTGGGTTGATAGTGCCTCCCCAAGAGCTATAGACCATCTAACAAAATTATGAACACCGGTCATGAGTTTTTGTCACGATTAACCAAGATACTCTCAAAAAAAAAAAATTCTCTAAGAATGTAGAAAGTTCATATGGTTAAACACTTTATAATCTTTGAACAGAAAAGACAGAGGACATAATTCTGGACCTGATCTAACCTCATCTCTGAGACCTAATATTCAAGGTATCAGAAAGCACCATTCGTAATTCCAAGTGGGGGAAGTGAAAGACATTTCCACCCAGCTCTGTTCCAATGAACCACAATGAGCAGCATCTCATGATAATTGCAAGAGTAATATAGTGGCACTCAACAATCTCTGATACTGAATCTTATGAACTACCATGAAGTCTTGAGTCCTAGACAACCTAAACCACCATTCTATTTAAACACCATGAAGTATTTATTATTAAACCCACAGTCAACATGTGGCTCTCATGCTTCATCAAAGAAATTTGTGCAATAAACCATTATAAAAAGACAATACCTATGACAATTTAGAAATAATAGATATTTTGTCAAAATAAATAAATTTACAACTCAGTTCCTTTATCTAACTCTTAGGAGTGAAGGTAGAAGAGAAGGCAAAATGATTATAAGAGCAAAGGAAACAAGGAAGTTGCTGTGATATTGTCTTCTAGAAATGTTAGGTAGGCTACGACAATATAGACAATATAGTATTATCACCATGGATGCCTAAATACAGTCTGAATATTAATGACATCAATGGACTTGCTAACATGGAAGGGAGGTAGTGCTCAAGTGGTCTCAAGCCTAGAAAAAGAACTAAAGACAATTGAAATATTTTGAGATTAGGAAAAATGGTCTTCTCAGGGAAGAGATGGCTCTGTTCATTATTCAATACCAGGATTCAGCTTGGAGATAATTTATATACATGTAATATGATAATAATTGAACAGGCTGTGTTTATTAAAAATTGTATATCCATCATATATTTATATATATATATATATATATATATATATATATATATATATATATATGAGAAAAATAGACTATGAATGTGAAAGAAATAAAGAAGGAATAAGTGGGAGAGTTGAATAAAGGAATGAGATGGGGAAATGATATAATTACATATTTAAATTTTTAAGTATTTTTGTGAATGATATTTTAATATTGATGTTCTTTTTTCTTTTTCTCTTGCTTTTGTTTTCTTTCTTTTCTTTTTTTTCTTTTTTTCTTTTAAAAATCCAGCCACTGCCCAACCTCCCAGTTCTCCCTCCCACAGTTCCTCATCCCATTCCTCCTCCCCAAGTCCTTGAGGGTTAGGTGCATCTTCTCCCACTGTGCCCAGACTAAGCTGTCCTCTGCTACATATGTATGTTCTTGGAGCCTCAAAACAATTCATGTATGCTGCCTGGTTGGTGGCTCAGTGCCTGTAGGATCACAGGGGTCCAGGTTAGTTAAGACTGCTGGTCTTCCCATGGGGTCAACCTCCTCTTCCATTTCTTCCATCCTTTTCCTAATTCAACTATAGGGGTATCCAACTTAAGTTTTATGGGTGTAAGTATCTTAAGTGGGTGTAAGTATCTTAGTCTGTCTCAGTCAGCTGCTGGTTGGGCCTCTCAGAGGACTGCGATGCTAAGCTCTGGTGTGTAAGCACATGATAGCATCAGTAATTGTGACAGGTCTTGATGTCTCTCCATGAGGTGGCTCCTCAGCTAGGCAGGTTATTGGACTGCCCATACCTCAGTTTCTTATCCCTTTTTGTCCCTGCAATTCTTTTACACAGGAACACTTCTGGGTCAGAGATTTTGACTGAGGGTTGGTAGCATCATCCCTCCTCTTAAAGCCCTGTCTATCCACTGGAGGTGGACTCTTTGAATTCCCTCTCCCCACTGTTTGGCATTTCATGTAAGGTCACTCCCGTTGACCTTAGTCTCTCACTTCCCAGGTCTCTGGTACTTTCTAGAGGGTCTCCCTACCTCCCACTTCTGAGACTGAATATTTCCATTTATTCTGTTGGCCCTCTTGACTTCTCTTCTGTGCCCTGCCCTCTACCTGATCCTGTTCCCTTTTCCCCTCCCCCTCCCCTTTCTTGCCCAAATCCTTCCCTGCCTCTGCCCTCTCCCCATGATTATTTTCTTTCCCCTACTAAATGGCATATTTTGTCTAAATATAGAATGAAAAGGAAAAGATAATAGTATGCAATCAGCTAATGTGTTCCAATCTCTTTTCTCTTGAGAAAGTGCTGACGAGATTTTCAAAGACAAACAGGCCAAGCTATGTTCTTTAGTAAAGGAAAAGGGGAACACACACACACACACACACACACACACACACACAATTTACATGTGTGTGTGCACACTCACACAGAGAGAGGAGGGGTAGGGAGGAAGTAAAGAGTGAAAAGATTGTGATGCAAAAACCAGTGCAAACATATGTGAAAAGATAGATTATGCTATAATTATATTATTTATGATATAAAGAAAGAATAATTGTTGGAAAGAAAGAGTCCATTGTTTTGCTTTCACCTACAAACTCCTGGTATTAATTCACTTTAATGAATATCTCTTGTTCTTTCTCATAAAGTCTTTCTCCAGACTATCACTCTACACTGCTATCTACCAATTAGGATCTTCCTTGGGGGATCCCAGAGCCACACCTCTGTGAAGTGCACTTGTAAAGTAATTAGCTCTCTTCTAGGATATGTGGATGATTTAGGTTATCTGGATCCAGCATTTGTACTGAAAAAGCAGAGCAGATGAATGCTTTGTTAGAGTAGCTCAAATAGCATGTGGGTATGGTGTATCATTCCCTGCCTTTTGGTTATAGTGCTATGTCCATGGGTACCTTCTTTCTAAAGAACTCTAGTGAAGTCACTTTTGTAGGAGGCTTCTTTGATGACATAGTTAAGGATGGTTGAATGACTAAATAAGCCATCTGTTTGGCTATACTGCTGGTCACCATTAGCCTCTGATATTGTCTGTCTGTCTGTTTTCTATTTGTCTGCCTCTTTGTCTCTCTATCTATCTCTGCCTTTGTGTGTGTGTGTGTGTGTGTGTGTGTGTGTGTGTGTGTGTGTGTGTGTGTATATATATATATATATATATATATATATGACAACTGATTGTCTTATATGGTGTGCTTAATTGGAACAAAACTTAGGTTGTCAGCTTTGGCAATAAGCTTTGAAACATCCCTCCAACCTAATATTCTCAATATTGTCTTTATGATAAACAACAGGGCTGTTCTAGATCTATAACCAGTACAAAATAAAAGAGTATGTTACATTTTTTAAACTTTCCAAATCTACAGATTTATTTAATATCAGAGCTTGACTATCAGATAGTTCAGCACTGGTGATGAAAAACATTACTTAGCCACAAGGCTAGAATGATTGCTCACAACTGAACTTATTTTCCTATTATACCCCAAGCTGCAAGGGAAGACTAAAAAAATCTCAGAAAGTGAGAAGGGGCAAGGTTGGGGCAATGAGTCTTATTGTCTGTCTGAGGTTAGAAATGCCTAGAGTTAGAGACACTCTCTACTTCTAACAATTTTTCAAATGGAATAAAGTTCTACAACACATAAAAGTAAGAAAGAATTTAAAAGTTTGTTGAGATAACCCAGCACATATGGGAGGCAAGGAAAAGTAAATGACCTGAAGAGGATTAACAATGTGAACTTATGGAAGGACAGGAAGGCACTATACTTCAGAAAAGACAAAAATGATGATCATGGTATCTGGCAGCTGTGTATCTTGGAACAAATCATAGTTTAGAAAGTTCCTTCATTCCTGTGAGGCTTTGCCAGTGCCTGGCAAATACAGAAGTGGATGCTCACAGTCATCTATAGGATGGAACACAGGGTCCCCAATGTAGGAGCTAGAGAAAGTACCCAAGAGCTGAAGGGGTCTGCAACCCTATAGGTGGAACAACAATATGAACTAATCCGTACCATCAGAGCTTATGTCTCTAGCTGCATATGTAGCAGAAGATGGTCTAGTCGGCCATCATTGAGAAGAGAGGCCCCTTGGTCTAGCAAACTTTATATGCCCCAGTAGAGGGGAACACAAGGGTCAAGAAGTGGGAATGAGTGGGTAGGGGAGCAGGGCAGGGGAGGGTATAGAGGACTTTTGGAATAGCATTTGAAATGTACATGAAGAAAATATATAATTTAAAGAAAAATGAAATTAAAAAAAAAAAAAAGATCCTTCATCTTAATGACCATACCAAGGGGAATTCCACATGATTCCACATGAGTAGACTGAAAACTAATAACACCCCTCTGAAATCACACTGGTATATCAGCAACTAATTGCTCAGAAGTTCTGACTTAAATGTAGAAATAACCTTAGGGCTAATGCAAAAGAAAAAGGGATTATGGCAGGATGAGCATAAAGAGATAAATGGTCTTAATTGTGTCCTGTCTGTATACCTTGTAAATTCCACTAATAAATGTTCTGAACGCCTTTTGATATGGCCACAAATTTCCATTAGCAGTGTCACTTTTATATCAGGAATGCATAAATACCAAGCAAGATACCTCAATGCAAGTAGAGGTCACCTGAAGTATTCTGTCATAACTTATATCTGAACAGCTTCCTACAAGTTCCAAATAAAAGAGAGAAAGGCACTGTGCACATGCTTGTTCCCATTCTCATCGCTGCTTAATATTCACCTCTTTGTCATCCACATGGCCTGTAATAATCAAATAGTTGAAAGTAGGCTTTTATTTATCTTCTTTCTACTTAGTATCCGACCACAACAAGACCTTTGATTCTTCTTTGCAGTTGTTTTTAAGCTACTCTCCTAATCTTATCTCAAGAGTAGTATTTTTGTAATAACCTATGCTGAAATAATTTTTAAAATTTAATCAATCTGGTTATTGCAAGTCAGCATTTTATTTAGAAATTAGTCACCACAGGTAAATCTGAGGTTCAGTTGACAGTATACTTTTCAAACATGTATAATCCCTGGATTCATCCACAGGTAGCATTAAACTGATGGTGGCCCACACTTGTATACCTAGCATTTTAGTAGAGGCAGAGGGTAAGGAATTCCAACTTGATGTAGCTAGAAATAGGTTGTCACACTTTATTCAATTAGGAAATAGACGAAGCATAATGCTTGCTATCATCTCCATTTCTTTTTTTTTTTTTTCATTTTTACTAAAACAAGTATTCAGTCCATGAAAATGTGAAGCCCAAAAATTTAGGGAATCTATTCAACTCAATTACTGTAATCTAGATAATCCCTCAGATGTTATCGAAAACTAGATATTGTTCCAGAAACATGATTATTTGGCTCCTGGATATTTCTAACTACCTTCAATTTGACAGGGAATAATAAAACAGTAAAGTTGTTTTTTTTTTTTGTTTTTTTTTTTTTCTTTCAGACTTGAATCTATTAGTTATTGTAAACCTATCGTCAGTCTCAAACTTAAATGAGGAAGAGTTTATTTGGGTTCATAGATAATATGAAGCTACAAGTCACATTTCTACTGAAGTCAAAAAGAAGCAAAACAAGCAACAAACAAAAGCAAAAATTTTGAAGGACAGAAAGTGGAGCTAAACTACCAAAACTCAATATCCATGGTTCAAAACCTTCCAAAATAGCACCGTCATATGCTTTGAATTTGCATATACATTCACAGAAAACACATACATATTCCTTTTATATAAATTGGGGTGTATCATAGTCAGAAAATCATGCCAATTTTGACATTCCATAACTTTTTATTTTAACTTTGTAAATGAATTTTGAAAGGTAGTATAACTTTTCATAAAATGTAGCGTCAAGGTTTCTTACAGCTTCATTTATATTGACCAACAAAGTGACAGCATATTTATGTAGAACCAAGTATAATATATCCCTTTCTCTATTAATAAGAATATGGCCTTTAATTATTGGAAACAAAGAAAATATTTATTAATTCTCTTAGTTTAACTGCTGTGTGCTGTTCCTCTTTTCAAGTATCATCTGAATAACTTAATAAAGTATGGCAAAAAATAATGAAGGGAAGTACGACTTTAGTCTTGACAATTTAGTAAAGTTGGCTTTAGAAAAACTTACCTCAAACAAAGATCTAAATATTAAAATATCATTAATGATATTGTTACAAGTTGAGTTCCTGAAATATTCAACTATGGAAAACAACAGATTTTAATGATTATGTAAAAAGGAAAATAATATACTTAGGTATAGAAATTTAAAATATGTAAATCTTTCCACATATGTTAAATCCTCAAAATATTAGCTAAAATATTAAACTGACATTATTTGTAAATTATAAGCCATTCAAAAATAAAATTTGAGTGTACTCTGCTAAATACCACATTGCTACAATAAAAATGTTCAGTGAACAGGCAGACATTCCACCTGTCTATAATGTTTACATTTATATTTGAATATTATTCTACTTCCATTTTGTTTACACTGTAAGTTATGTCATGAATACCACTGGGGTAAATCAAATTTGGCTTACATTCCTCCATCTTAATACAAATTTAGATAAATTCTAGCATATTGTAATCACAGTATTTCAGCCAACCAAATCCCCTCTTATTGTCAGTCGTGGTTGATGAAATGTAAATTAACCTTTCAAGGACCCTCATAGCATCAAGCTTCTACTTTTTGGGATAATGTAGCAGGTGTCACAATTGGAAGAGGTCATTTATAAACCAGCGACAACTATGATTACAGCATCAAAAACAAAATTAAAACAAAAAAACAAAAAAACAAAATTACATTGATGTAAAAAGAATGCTTCTTAATGTCCCCAAAAACATAATGAGAGTTAATTTATCTCTGGATGGCCAGGAGCTTATTTCATAACAGCATAATGTTTATATAGACAATTTACAGATTCGTTGAATTCCAAATGTGGTATGCAAGAGATTCTTAATAAATTACATTTGAATTAAATATAACCCACAATTTCTTCTCAATGACCTAATTTTGTACTGTCTAATTCAGTGACCACACTAATTTTTCTAAATGACAAAACTTGTAATGGTGTTTGTTTGGATTGTTCAGTATTTATTCTTTTAACCTTTTTTATTAGGTATTTTCTTTTTTTTCAATTTTTTCAATTTTCTATTATATATTTCTTCATTTACATTTCAAATACTATCCTGAAAATCCCCTATACCCTCCCCCCAGCCTGCTCCCCCACCCACTCTCACTTCCTGGCCTTGGCATTCCCCTGTATTGGGACATATAATATTCTCAAGACCAAGGGTCTATCCTTTTATTGATGGCCTACTAGGCCATCCTCTGCTACATATGCAACTAGAGACACAAGCTCTGGGGGGTACTGGTTAGTTTATATTGTTGATCCTCCTATAGAGTTGCAGACCCCTTTCATTCCTTGTGTACTTCCTCTAGCTCCTACATTTCGGGCCCTGTGTTCCATCCAACAGATAACTGTGGGCATCCACTTCTGTATTTGCCAGGCACTGGCATAGACTCACAAGAAACAGCTATATCAGGGTCCTGTAAGCAAAATCTTTCTCGCATATGCAATAATAGTGTATGGGTTTGGTGGTAGTTTATGGGATGAATCCCTGGGTGGGGCAGTCTCTGAATGGTCCTTCCTTCCTTCTCAGCTCTGAACTTTGTCTCTGTAACTCCTTCCATGGGTATTTTGTTCCCCATTCTAAGAAGGAGCAAAGTATCCACACTTTGGTCTTCCTTCTTCTTGAGTTTCATGTGTTTTGCAAATTTTGTCTTGGATGTTCTAAGTTTCAGGGCTAATATCCACTTTTATGACATTTTATATTTTTAAATGATTTTTATTAGATATTTTTCTATTTACATTTTAAATGCTATCCCCTTTCCTAGCTTCCCCTCTGAAAATCCCTTATCCCTTCCCCCATCCCCCTGCTCCCCAACCCACCCACTCCTGCTTTCTGGCCCAGGCATTCCCCTATACTGGGGCATAGAACCTTTGCAAGACCAAGGGCCTCTCCTCCCATTGATGGAAGACTAGGCCATCCTCTGCTATATATGCAGCTAGAGCCATGAGTCCCACCATATATTTTCTTTGATTGGTGGTTTAGTCCCAGGAAGCTCTGGGGGTACTCATTAGTTCATATTGTTGTTCCTCCTATAGGGATACAGACCTCTTCAGCAACTTGGATACTTTCTCTAGCTCCTTCATTGGGGACTCTGTGCTTCGTCCAATGGATGACTGTGAGCATCTACTTCTGTGAGTTCCACCTTATGTATCTCAATCTCACATCTACCTGTCTTTTACTACCCATCCTTTACCTTTGCAATCTCCCCTCAAAAAAGAAAAAAAAAAGGAAAGAAAAAAAAGAAAGGAAGAAAAAGTAAAGAAGAAAATAAAGGAAAAGAAAAAGAAGCAAAATAAAACAAAGCATAGAAAATATCTCCTCCTTAAAGCTGCAGCTTTGGATCTGCAGGACCAGACTTTTTACACAATGGGGTAGATGGGGTAGATGTTAGGATGGACCAACTCAAAGCCTTATATGTGGGCCTGGGAGGTAGCTGAGTTGGTAAGCCCACCAGGTCTTCTGTACCTACAAAACGAATGCTAGCTCTCTAGCACTTCCCTGGCTATCTTACACAATGCTTCAGCCAGCAAGGGGCAGGGTCATTTCTTTCACTCTCATGCCCCTGCAGGCAGATCATTTGCACCCATGTCCAAAGAGCCAGATCTACTGTGCTACCCAGTCAAACTACAGGGCCTGGATTCTCAAAGGTCAGCTCTCCCATGCTCTTAATCTCAGGGCCAGCTTTCCTGACTGACTAGGGTGGCACAATGGATGGGGTAGGGTGGAGAACTGGGAGGTTGTTTGTTGCTTTTAGAATTGCTGTGGTTTGAATATGCTTGACCCATGGAAAGTGGCACTATTAGGCGTTGTGTCCTTGTTAGAATTTCTGTTGTGGCCTTATTGGAGGAAGTGTACCACTGTGTATGCAGACTTCTGAGGTCTCCTAATGTTAAACTCCTTCCTGTGCAGAATACCCCTCATCTTGGCTGATGTCAAATCAAGAGATAGAACTCTCTTGGGTCCTCCAGCACCAAGTCTGCCTGTACCCATGATTCCTGTCATGATGATAATGGACTGAACATTTGAAAATATAAAGCCAGTCCTAATTAAATGTTTGCCTTTATAATACTTGCCTTAGTCATGGTGTCTCTTCACAACAATAAAACTCCAAACCAAAGACAGTGTTTCTTTGCGTGTACTGGATGGACTGGAACCCACTGTAAAGACTTGGCTATCCTCACAATCATGGACCTTGTACATGCTGCTGCCTTCCACATTATAGTATTTATGTTATCTTAACTTATAAAATAGTAAGATGATTTCTTCATCATACTTTTAAAGTTTGTAACAAATGACATGTTGGAAAGACTCGGCTCATTCCTATGGCTCAAGGTCACAACTCGAGGTTACTAAAACTTGGTTCAGAAGTGTCAGCTTGAAAAATAAAATGAACAATTTCTTTGTGTTTGAAAAACATAGAACAACTTTATTTTAAATTGTTTTGTCTGGGTTGATTGTTTTACATGATTAATATCAGTTAGTAAACACCATATGATAAGTGGTATACCACTGCATTTCCAGTCACAAATACTAATTTGTGCTTGTTACATTTTATTTGGACCTAGGGTTGCATGAAATCACTCATGTTGGCCTTGATCCTGCTATTTTCATGACACAATGTGTTTGTTGATTGGATGGGATTACAAACCTGTATTACAATGGTTAGTATCATGATCACATTTAGTGAAACTCATGTGAGGGAAAGTTGTTGTTCCTAAACTGAGAAAGATGAAAGACAGAGAAGCTGCATGAAGTCTTAGAAATGAAAAATGCTGGCTGAGATTTTGTTCTAGGCTACATACCTGAGCCGAAGCAGAGCAATCCACTGCCTCTCTGAATAAACACATTAAAAAACAAAAAGTAATCCTTTAACAAAACTAAAAGAAGACAGCCACAAGAACAGATTCCCAACTTTAACAAAAAGAATGACAGGAAGCAACAATTACTTTTATTTGATTTCTCTTAACATCAATGGACTCAACCCCCACCACCACCCCCAAAAGACATAGACTAACAGACTGGCTACACAAACAGGACCCAACATTTTGCTGCTTACAGTAAACCCATCTCTGGGATAAAGACAGACACTACCTCAGAGTAAAAGGCTGGAAAACAATTTTCCAAGCAAATGGTTTAAAGAAACAAGCTGGAGCAGCCATTCTAATATCTAATAAAATTGACTTTCAACCCAAAGTTATCAAAAAGACAAGGAGCACTTCATACTCATCAAAGGTAAAATCTACCAAGATGAACTCTCAATTTTAAATATCTACTCTTAAAATGCAGGGGCAGCCACATTCATCAAGTCTTGATTATTTTAATGATGTGTGAGCATCATGCCATTTGTAAAATGTAAATAGTATTTTCATTCTCACGGAAAAATAACTCTTGATGCACATTAAGATTATAAAAGATATGGACACTACTATGAACCTACTCAACAGCACTAATAACAAAACTACAGGTTAAAGAACAAAGTAATGTTATCATTATTACAAGTAAGTAAATAATGATTCCCAGTAAATACACTAGCCAATAATATTGCATGATTAAAACTTGTTTAATTGGTCTTATTTTTATTCTGAGAAATAAACAATTTTTAATTGAAAGTGAATGAATCCTATTTCATAGGCTGAAGTAAATTTTTTTTTTTTTTACTATATTCCTCAGGTTGAGAAATTATACTAACATACAGAAGATAACACTGCTTTCTCTCAGTTTTATTTGTGGTTGTTTGGTTGTTTATAACCAGCTCTGTAAATGTACCTTTTGTTCTCCAGATATACCTGTTGCTTTCAACGTTTAATGCTAGAGAAGCTCACCCTTCTGGTTTTCCTGATCCTTTGCTGTTGGCTCCAAATTAGCTCTTCTGGTTCTACTCCTCTCCAATCTGATTGACTCTATTTGGTTTCTCTCAGCTTCTCACTGAATTACTCTGCTTGGTCTCAAACTAACTGTGGCAATTTGTTCTAGTCTTCTGGTTCCTGCTTATTCTCTGGCTTCAACTACCACTGCTGACCTCTAGTGAACTTCATGAACTCATGAACAAATTCAATTCCATTGCACTGCATGCACTGTCTTGACTTCCCACGGACTCAATTCCTGTCCATGCCTTTCTCTCAAATCGCTTCTTTCTTCTGTGGTGTTCTAGTGAAAGTTGAGTATACCCTATCTTTGACTCTTTCTGTCAAATATTTGTCAGATTTGTCTGTTCCTCATTTAAATATCACTTTCAATCCTGCTGCTTCCTTCTACAAATTTAACCCTAAAGTGTACTAAGGATGTGTCTTTATTGCAGTGAGAGGGATTAAAGGTATGTGGCATATCTGTAGTTTAATAATAATAATAATAATAATAATAATAATAATAATAATAATAATATAGTCCCAGGTCTTTTTATGTGATCCTTGCTATAGCAGCCTTGTTGAAAGTTTATTTAGAAATTAGACTCCAGAGAACCACATAATCCTATTAAAAAATGAGGTACAGAGCTAAACAAAGAATTCTCAAATGATGAATATAAAATGATTGAGAAACACCTAAATAAATGTTCAACAACCTTAGTCATCAGGGAAATGCAAATCAAAACAACTCTGAGAATCCACCTTACACCAGTCAGAATGGCTAAGATCAGAAACTAAGGTGACTGCAGATGCTGGCTAGAATTTGAAGAAAAAGGAATACTCCTGGATGGCTGGTGGGATTTAAAGCTGATACAACCACTGTTGAAATCATTCTTGTGGTTCCTCAGAAAGCTGGACCTAGAATTACCTGAGTAACCAGATATTCCACTCCTGGGCACATAACCAGAAGATGGTCTGAAATTTATTAAGAGCACATGCTCCACTATGTTCATAGCAGCCCTATTTATAATTGCCAGGAGCTGGAAAGAACCTGATGTCCCTCAACAGAGGAATGGATACAGAAAGTGTGGTACATTTACACAATGGAGTACTGGTCAGCTATTAAAAATTTCATGAAATTCTTAGGCAAATAGATGGAAATAGAAAATATCATCCTGAGTGAGGTAACGCAATCACAAAAGAACACACATGATATGCACTCACTGATAAGTGGATATTGGCCCAGAAGCTCAGGATACACAAGATACAATTCCCAGACCACATAAAGTTCAAGAAGAAGGAAGACTAAAGTGTAGATACTTGGTTCCTTCTTAGAATGGGGAACAAAATATCCATGGGAGAAGATACAGAGGCAAAGTGTAGAGCAGAGACTAAATGAAAGACCACCTCGAGACTGCCCAACCTGGTGATTCATCCCATATACAGTTACCAAACCCAAACATTGTGGATGCCGGAAAGTGTTTGCTGACAGGAGCCTGATATAGCTGTCTCCTTAGAGGTCTGCCATTGCCTGACAAATACAGAAGTGGATGCTCTCAGCTAACTATTGGAATGAACAAAGGTCCTCAGTGGAGGAGCTCAAGAAAGTACCCAAGGAGCTGAAGGGGTTTGCAGCCTCATAGGATTAATAACAATATGAACCATTAAGAACTCCCAGAGCTCCCAGGGACTAAACTACCAACCAAAGACTACACATGGAGGGAACCATGGCTCCAGCCACATATGTAGCAGAGGATGGACTTTTATCATCAATGGGAGGAGAGTCCCTTGGTCCTGTGAAGACTTGATTACCCACTGTAGTGGCATGCCAGAACAGAGAAGTAGGAGTGGGTGGGTTGGTGAGCAGGGGGAGGGGGAATGAAATAGTGGGATTTTCAGAGGGGAAATGATGAAAGAGGATAACATTTCAAATATAAATCATATATATATATAAAACAGTTCATTTAGAATAGTAAGTATATCTAGAAATATTGTTCAGAGAAATATCATCTGGATTTCCCTTAGTCCCTTGCTTTTCCTCAGCAGATAGGCATGAAGAATGCTAATGTTCCTCTATCATGTACATCACCCATTATTAAATATTATGTCAGAGAAAGTGACAGACAAATTAGTGGTCATTAAAAAGATAACAAATATTTTAGTAAATAAGTATTTCTATTATTCACTTTAATTTTTAAAATTATACAAATAAATATTCATTTAGTTTTCCAAACAAAGTTTTTATAACTACACAGTTTATGGTGATTTTTGGTGATATATGCACTGATTTTTTTTTTACACTTAGTACATAGGTGATAAATAAAAATACAAAATGTGAGCCAGTGATATAGCTTGGATCAGTGGATAAAGATGCTTGCTACCAGGGCCAACAAAGTGAAAGGATGTATTCCTGCATATTTTCATTGTAGTGCCATGTGTGGGACATGAGATGCATGCACATATGTGCATTTTCCCACCCACAAACACACAGAAAATTCAATCATTTAGTTAAAAACCATAACAAATGATATATAAATAAGAAAGTAGGTGTTATTATATCACTTTTGAATTTTAATGGAAATTTCTGAATTAATGTAACACACTCACTAGTTTCATAATTCTCTGTTATAATTTTCAATAACATGGTTCAGATTTGCATATACATGAGATGAATAAAGGATCTTTTTTTATTCCATTGTTAGGATCAGGACATTCTTAGGTATTTAAAAAAACATTACAAATGCATAAAGGTAAAATCAAAAGATTAATTTCATGTTTATTTTTGTTTTTTTCTCAATGATTTCTGTGCTAACTGATTTCTGCAAGCCAAAGAATATATTATTTATAAACTGAAAATTAGGCCTTTGGGGCTACCTTAATGCAGCAACACATGAATATTTATGCTTCAGTATCTGTCAAAATTAGAAAATAAATTTTTATAAATATTATGACATGAAAAAGTCACATAGTGCTGTAGTAATATGTAAGCAGATGTCAGCACACGAAATCTGAATTATTGCATTTAATTTGGCCAGCATAGCCTTTCAACAAACAGGCTAAAAATGTCTAAGACTTGAAACTCCTAGAGTGAAGAATTTCTGAAATCCTAACTGATGTCAAAAGAAATCACATGCATTTTTTGACAAATTTTGCAGTCATTTTGAAAAGTATAGCTATGTGGATTTGCTGACCTTCATAAACACACTACAAAAATATATATTTTAACAGAATTGACCTTCAAGTACTTCACTTAGGATTTGGCTGAACAAAGGTTAGTAGAAATAAGCTAATAATGATCTTCGGTTGAAAAGAAAGTACACTTGTATTCTTTTCCCACCCCAGAGATGCTAAACGGTGGGTAATGTCTGGTTTGCAGCCAGCAGGAAATTGCTCTTGCCCTCATCTTCAGCAATCTTAGAGTGGAGTCTTTATCCTCAATTCCTTCATTGCTGTTTAGGGCTGTCTCCAGAAAAAGTAGGGGGAGAAGGAGAGGAAAAGTCATTTCCTCTGCATCAAAGATACAGAGCTAACATCACAGTGCAGTTTCAATAATTTTTGTAACCATATGCATTTAATATTTCTTATTATCATAAGGACTAATAGTAGATTCTGGTCTTAATAAGATTCATAGTCTTAGGAATTTCAGAAACAATAAAACTATAGAAACTTTAGAATTTATTGTACAGTCATAACATGTACTTTTTATTTTAATTCTAAAGCATGATTCATAACAAATTATGAGACAACAAATGCATTTTAATACTGTGTAAAATGGATATTATTATTTTTCTTTTATATATATGCAAGTCTGTCTGTGATAGTCCCTGTTTAGCATGTTCATGTATGCATACACATTTGTCTACATGTTTATAAAGAACTGAGATCAAAGTCAAACATCATTCCTTAATAGTTCCTTCCTTTAGATTTGGAACAGAATCTTTCATTAAACTTGAACATCTTCAGTTAATTAGACTGGTTGGTGAGTGGGTTTCTCCTTCAATGATCCACTTGGGTTTGTCTCTGTCCTAGGTCCATACCAACGCTCCAACCAAAAGTTGGTTTAACAGTCTTTTGACATGGTGCCTGAATATTTGTATTGGTTATTTTATTTATTTACATTTCAAATATTATCCCCTTACCCCTTCCCAGTTTCCCCTCAGCATACCCCTACCCCATGCCCCTCCCCCTGCTCGTATGAGGGTGCTCCCCTACTCATTCACCCACTCCTGCCTCACTACCCTAGCATTCCCCTACCCTGGGGGATAGAGCTTCCAGAAGACCAAGGGTATTCCCTCCCATTGATGCCAGATAAGTCCATCCTCTTCTACAAATGCAGCTGGAGCCATGGGTCCTTCCATGTGTACTCACTCCTTGGTTGGTGACTTAGTCCTTAAAAGCTATGGGGGATCTGGTAGGTGGATATTGTTTTTCTTCCTTTGGGGTTGCAAACCCCTTCAGCTCCTCCAGTGGGGCCCCTGTGCTCAGGCATCTGGAGACAAGCATCTATATTTTTATTGCTGACCCATCCATCATATTGAGATGCTATGATTTTAAATAGTAAAATGAAAAAAATCACCCTACCATTAAAAGAGTATTATATTTTAAAAAGTTGTTTTTTTTTTTTCTCAGATTTATAAAAGAAATAAACAACTTCAATATTTTGGGGATATAAACAAATTGGGAATTTCATCATATTCATATCTATCTTCTTTCATCAAATATATGTGATTTCTTCAATGAAAAGAAAATATAATACTCATTATCAGTTCATCTTAAATTATAAATATTGTTGTTCAGGATAAATATATAGCTATGTCTAAAATATCCCCTGTACATTAATTTGGGTGTTTAAATCATATACAATTCTAGAGTCATTTTATGACATACTAATAGGCAATGATATAGAATTAAGGATATCGAAATAAGTCTCCACATCTGAAGACACCAGATTTAAACAGAATGGTCAAAAATACACATTGACTGAAAGTGAAAAAAACAACATCTTCAACAAATGATCTAATATCCAACATCTACAAAGAGCTAAAGAAAGAGGACTCCAGAAAAATGAATAACCCCATTAAAAATGGGGTACAGAGCTAAACAAAGAATTCTCAATTGAGGAATTACAAATGGCTGAGAAACATCTGAAAAAATCTTCAACATCCTTAATCATGAGGAAAATGCAAATCAAAAGAACACTGAGATTCCACCTCACACCAGTCAGAATGGCTAAGATCAAAAATTCAGGTGACAGCAGATGCTGGCGAGGATGTGGAGAAAGAGGAACACTCCTCCATTGCTGGTGGGATTACAAGCTTGTACAACCACTTTGGAAGTCAGTCTGGCGTTATCTCAGAAAATTGGACATAGTGCTACCAGAGGATCCAGCAATACCTCTCCTGGGCATATACCCAGAAGATGTTCCAACTGGTAAAAAGGACACATGCTCCACTATGTTCATAGCAGCCTTATTCATAATAGCCAGAAGCTGGAAAGAACCCAGATGTCCCTCAATAGAGGAATGGATACAGAAAATGTGGTACATTTATGCAATGGAATACTATTCTGCTATTTAAAAAATGAATTTATGAAATTCTTGGGCAAATGGATGAATCTGGAGGACATAATTCTTAGTGAGGTAACCCATTCACAAAAGAATTCATTGGATATGCGCTCACTGATAAATGAATATTAGCCCAGAAACTTAGAATACCCAAGATACAATCTGCAAAACACAAGAAAATCAAGAAGGAAGATCAGCGTGTGGATACTTCATTCCTCCTTTGAATAGGAAACAAAATACCCATGAAAGAAGTTACAGAGACAAAGTTTAGAGCTAAGATGAAAGAATGGACCATACAGAGACTGACCCACAGGGGATCCATCCCATAATCAGTCACTAAACTCAGACACTATTGCATAGGACAGCAAGTGTTTACTGAAGGGACCCTGATATAGCTGACTCCCACAGAAGTGGATGCTCACAGTCATCCATAAGAGGGAGCACAGGGCCCACATTGGAGAAGCTAGAGATAGAACCCCAGGAGCTGAAGGGGTCTGCAACCTGAGAAGAGGAACAACAATATGAACTAACCAGAACCCCTAGAACTCGTGTCTCTAGCTCCATATATAGCAGAAGATGGCCTAGTCAGCCATCATTAGGAGGAGAGGCCCCTTGGTAGTGAAATCTTTATATGCCCCAATACAGGGGAACGCCAGGGCCAAGAAGTGGGAGTGTGTGGGCAGGGGAGCAGGTTGGGAGGGAGGGGACTTTCGGGATAGCAATTGAAATGTAAATTAAGAAAAGATCTAATAAAAAAATTGAAAAAAAAAAAAAAAAAGAAGATTAGGTGGTTGGCTCTTTAGATGAAGGCCTGTTCCATTGCTCCCCATGGCAGAGCCCAAGGAAAGGAGTCAGTCCATGTTCTTAAGACATTTACCGTCATGGTGGGGAGTGACAATGAGTACCCCACTTTCTCAGGGCGGGCCTGATAAATACCTTTTGCAAGGAGGTATATCTGGGAAGGAGAGTGTATTAGTTACACTGCCAGGCCTTTAGGTAACTTATTAAAATGGAGATATGTCTTGAGGCTACATAACCATAGGTCACAACATCCTCTACCTGTGGAGGGTCTTGAGGCTTTGCCTTTATGTTACTGGTGGCCACATAATTATGGAGGTCTTAGACATCCTGTCAGGAGCATGGTTTCCAGGAGTATGGCAAAATGCCTACCATCCCTCAAGGTCACTGGGGTTTCAGAAACCAGACTGTGTTTCATGGTCCTACAAAGGATGATACCCCAGACTCAAGTAGTATGCAAAAGAGTGTTTGTTCAGTTGAATTTGCTGCATGTAAAGGTCTCCCCTTTTGGTAATTGAGAACTTTGGTGAACTCGTAGGCCCAGCTTTTATTGTCAGTTAGGGAAATTCCAGGGAGAGATATGTTGCCTTTTCTTTGATTGGCTAGTTCTATCTCTAGGGTTCTAATTCTACAATTACTAATTGGTAAGGGTCTGGTGATTTCCCAGAGGGTTGCATTGTTTACTCATTGTAGCTACCTTTTCTTACTGCAGGCCAAATGACAAGGTTTCCTCACATTGCCTGCCCGTGGGTGTGGTTGGCTGACTACAGGTTTCTGGATACAGGTTCTCATTTCTAGGAAACAGAAACTTAGGCATAGTTTCCCAAATGGCTAGTTTGCAGCCTGTAATGGAGTCAGTCCTGCTCTGGCTAACTCTGTCCTACCATAAGCCACAGACTTTTGATCAGATTTACTTTTTACTAGCCCTTAAATCATTTTGTGAAGTGGATCTTAAACTCAATCAGAAAGCCATTGGTTACACTAAAAACAACGATGCCGCTATTATGTCAATGAGCACATCTTGTCTACCAGATTGATATTGTACATCATTGGATTTAGAGTTGGTGGTAAATGTCTTTAGGACATTTATCAACAACATCTCACATAGAACCTTCCAGAACTATGAAAGTAAGTAGCAAATACTCATTTGCAGCTTGACTTCTCTATGTTCTGCAACAGAAGTGTTTGTCTCAACAATAGCAGCAACCAACAATAACAATAGTTCCCTGTGTTGTTTTGATGGTCATTGATGCCTTGCTCTCCAGCAACACACAGATGGAGAGATTCCACAACTGATGGTAGATTTTCATTTAATAACCTACCTTTAACTATATTATAAAATAGTAGGTTTGGAAGTTGTCCACATTATTTGTGGTTATCCCTGTCAAGTCTCTTCTTATCTTCCCATCCCCATAGTCTATTGACCACATAATTTCTGTATACCCAATATCTAACCTTTTTCTTTCTTATCATATGTGTTTACTTAGTCCTCTGTTATAGTCATCCTCCTGCTATTCATTGCCCCATTTCCAACTTACAATTTTCAAGATCATTCTAAGTTAACAGCTATAGCTGGTGAAGATTTATTTCTGTTCTTATAGGCCCCTCCTTCACTGAATAGTTTCTGTTATTGTAGACAAAATCCTATTGTTCATGAAGTATTACTCTAAAATAACTTGTCATTTCCTATGTAGTAAAATGTCACCCTACTTTTAGCTCAAGAACTTTCATAGTTTCAGACAATTCTGTTTTAATTATTTTTCTTCTTTTATATTAAACTATTTTTTGTACATTTACCTGTGTATTTTATCAAAATAGACTAAGTATTAAATGACAGACTTTAAAAGTACATATAATGAAATATTACTGTTTCTACATTTTTTAGTTTAAACAATTTAGTAACTAAAAATACATTAAAATAATGTTGATATACCACAATTTTAAGGGAATATTCAATATACCACAATTTTAAGAGAATTATTCAACCATTTCATATGAACAGAATGTTCAGAAGATATAGTTATATTGCTCTCAATTATTAGTGTCATGTTTTGCCATTTTATCTTTAAAATTTTTTGATGCTGACTGGAGGGGTGGTTCAGTGGGTACAGCTAATTTCTATCAAGCATGATGACCTGAGTTTCAACACTGAAATCCATTTGGTAGAAGGAAAACATTAGGATTCTGTGTGCGGAGCACAGACAGGAGTGTGTTTGTGTGTGTGTGTGTGTGTGTGTGTGTGTGTGTGTGTGTGTGTGTGTGTGTAATTGAGCCTCCAAACAGGAATTTTTTCATGTAGGTTACTGCAAACTCGTGAGTTAGAAAGAGTTACTTGTGGAATCATTAAGAAGCTAGGATTCTGGGGGGAAAAGCATTCAGTATTAAGTGTAATGATCTGCACCTGGTTTCAATCATGACTGTCTTCTTAACCATCAACCATTCAAAATAGAAATGTCAGTGCCTGCACAGCTGGAATATAATGCTGCTTTGCAAATAGCAGAAAGTCATTAAGAGTACACAAATAAACTGCAATATAATTCTGTCAGATTGAACTAGGAAATTTGCTGAGAGGTATGATTGTGTGAAAAATTTTGAACTGTTCATAACTACTTTTCTTAAAGAGTTGAGAAGTGAATAGAGGGAAGGACTTCACATTTCCTGCATGGCACTAATTTACACAGCATTTATAGATGGGGAGTGTTGACCATGGAATATAGGAGCTGCTGCTGTTATCCAAAATTAATTCTACCTATACAGCTATGATGGATAGATATTCTTCCTATACAGCTATGGTGGGTAGATATTCTGATACCAAAGGGTACAGACTTCATTTTCTACTTATCTTTTAATTATTTCCTGTAGGCAAAATCAGTATTCCAACCCTACTTACATCTGTTTGTTGGTGTTGGTCTTATTAAGAATCCCAGCACTCCGTAACTGTCCATTATTTGTTGGCATGAGCATTGAGAAGCAGTGAAGTTTTGTAATAACTGTGCTGAGATAAATAAGAGAACAGACAAATCTTTCTAAATACTCATTTGTACAGAGCATCAACAAAACAAATGGCAGTATTTCTCACAGTTGATTGCTAGATAGTCACTGTTTAAGGTTCTCATTTTCATTAATAACTGCAACCCAAACAGATAGATTTTTCATTTTAAATCAACTATAATAGTTCTGTAGTGAAAGGTACTGCACAAAGTAATTTATGTATCTATTAAGTCATTCTGGGGAAAATCTTATTCTTCTAATATTTATTTTGTAACTGTCACTACTTTACAGAGCAATAAACGTTTTTTTTACTGAAACAGACTGAATTAAAGTCTCCTTCTAAAGACAGAAAACTTAGAAAAGGCACTTAAATTCTCAGAAACTGTTTACTTTCTCTATTAAGATAATATTATTTGTTTTATAAGGCTATGGAGAAAAAGTAAAGTGCACAAGATAAAGATCATGATGATATTCTATTTTCACTCTAAATTTTTCTAATGTTTGCTTTGAAGTGTCTAGCTGTAGACATTAGTCAATGCTCATCAAATGATCTATAATACTAAAAGAAAACTTTTAAATGAAATTCATTTCAACATGGACAACTACATGAGAAAAATATTAGTCACTTATTTCAGAATTATTTAAATATGGGCCACTGGTTTTCTTACCTTGAAACTCTTCCACAAAACCTCTGAGTGTTATATAATGAAAACTTTTCATTATTTATTTTTTGAGATGATCCAGGTAATAATGTGTGTGCATTTCTGTCACCCTAAACATTGAAGAAAGTATATTTCTTGTGGTTTTTCTCTTTCATTTGTGGCATTAAACTGTTGAACTCTTTAAATACTACACTGGCTTTATTAAGTATTTTATAGATAAATTGTGTTAATTTACAAATGACCCATTATACCTCAAGTAAAATACATGACCCAAGAGTTAGAACATCAGAAGTAGGCTCCCATTGTATCATAATTTAGGGTAAATGTGTTATTTTTCATAATCAGTAAAAGTAGTATGGGCCTCAATCATTATCACAAGCACTAAGAACAACAAAAAAATAAATAAATGGTAACTCAAGAAATTTAAAAGCTGCACAGCAAAGGACACCATCATTTGACAAGACATCATCCTTTAGAATGGGAAAGGATTTTTTACCAACTACACATCTGATAAAGAACTAATATCCAAAACATAAAATAACTAAAAAATACAGATTTCAAGAAAATAAAACAAAATATGAAAATGGGAAACAGATGTAAACAGAGAAATTTCAATGCAATCATTCCTGTCATAATAAAGTAACCACATCTTCAGTGCCTATGGAAATCAGTATGGTGGTTCATCAGAAAGATTGGAATCATATACCTGAAGAACACTTTATCTCTTCACATATACACTTGTTCAACCATGCTCATTGGGTAACCAAAAAACTGCGTCAAGATAGTTAAAGCACTTAGGATAAAAACTAGTGTTCTAAAATTAAATCAATAAAATAATAAAATAAATGGAGCAATAAATAACTCCTAATGACATTTGCTGTAGTCTTAAATCAATTTGTTGCTCAGGCATCCTGAAAGAAACTTCTATCTGTAACAGACAGCAACAAATCATAGATCCCAGACCTAGATAATATATAGTTATATGAGATCTTAAAACATTCGGTCTTAAACAGGATTTCTTCAAAAAATATCTTCCCTTGAGGTGTAGGTAACCCTGAATAAGGAGAGGTAGAAAGATCTTAAAAACCAGAACACAGAGACTGAGACAGCATGGGTAGGGTCTGCAAGGGTCTGCAACAGATAAGCTTGTAGAGGTGAGAGAAGAACTAGATGCAGGGCTCTGTCTCAGAGCCAGAAGCAAATTCCAATTAATAACCACTTTCAAATTAAAAAAAATTACTTTCTTTAAAGGAATATCACTGGAAAAACAAACTATCCTTAGGGTAGGCTGCATGCTCAGCAATAGCTGGCCAAAAGAATACAAACTCGAGAGCATCTGTGGAAGTTCCTTGTCTCATGATGTTGTCAGGACCTTTCCTTTTCTATAATATGCTATTTTTATTTTTATATTATTCTCCTCTTTTTTACCCTAAAGGTCATTTGCATATATATCATGGTTTCCAGTTTCTTATTTGTGTGGGATTCCTGAGTGTGTGAAAAAGTAAGTCTCTGCTTCTTGTGCTCCCCCTCCCTTGGGCTCTTTTCCTTCTGTTTGTTTTGTCATACTTTTACGTGTTGGATTTTCTCTTGTTATATTTTATTTTCATAGTACCCTTTATAAACCTTTTCTTTTTCAAATGATAAACAGAGTTGAGGTAGTCTGAACGGAAGTGAAGGGAGGTGGGAGAGGTAGAACAGGGGGATTCTGCAATCAGAATTTATTACATGAGGGGAAAGTATTTTTTTCAATAAAGGGGGCAAAAAGTAATACGGTGTTCAAAGAAAGGATTACAAATGACTGTAGAACATTTTAAATACCAGTGGCTGTTGGCTGTTATAGCAGGATTATGAGGCTGGTTGCTTGCATCTGCATGGATAACAATTCAGGGAAAGGCGAAACTCAGTGTTCAGCTGGAATCTTTATTTTTACTTTTTATTCATTCAGGAGCCCCATCTCAGGAAATGGTGCTGCCAATGTCAGGGCAGATCCTCCCCATTCCTTTGATCTTCACTGGCAATTTCTTCACAAGCATATCCAAAGTAAGTCTCACTAGTACTGTAGTAGTTTCTCAACCAAAGCAATTTCATTATCAAACTTAACCATCAGAAGGAGATACTTTTCGAGTTTCAACTGTAGAAGTAATGATGTAAGTGTCTTCTGTGGTAATACACATTATAATAACATCTGAACAAATGGAAATACACAAAACTGAAGACATTCTTTGTGGGTGTTCTTTACTTCTGTTTATAAACCATTTGCCCTATTGAAATGTCTTGATAACTTATACTATGTACAGTATATCTAGTTGAAAAGAGGAAAATAATTTATTTTATTTAGGAAATTGAAAGGTAAAAGGTAATATATAGAGAAGCATAAAAAGTGCAATGAAAGTTTAGCTATAATGGATAATGGAATACTGGAAGAAAGTTCATATCACGGTCTCATTAACTGTTTCCAAAAATGTCAAGGAAGACAAGTAGAAATATTAGCAAGGTCACAATATGCCATTTTTGTGTAAATGTTAATATTTTCTTAATTTTATCAGAACATGGTAAATAGATAATAATTCAAATAAATGTATTGTTTATTATTTTTCCATTTTTATTATTTTGTTCATTTACATTTCAAACCCTATCCCAAAAGTTCCCCATACCCTCCCCCCGCCCTGTTCCCCTACCCACCCACTCCCATTTCTTGAGCCTGGCATTCCCCTGTATTGGGGCATATAAAGTTTGCTAGACCAAGGGACCTCTCTTCCCAATGATGGCCGACTAGGTCATCTTCTTCTACTTATGCAGCTAGAGATATGAGCTCTGAGGTACTGGTAGTTCATATTGTTGTTATACCTCTAGGGCTGCAGACCCCTTCAGCTCCTTGGGTACTTTCTGTAGCTCCTTCATTGGGGGCCCTGTGTTCCATCCTATAGATGACTGTGAGCATCCACTTCTGTATTTGCCAGGCACTAGCATAGCCTCACAAGAGACAGCTCTATCAGGGTTCTTTCAGCAAAATCTTGCTGACATATGCAATAGTGTCTGCATTTATTAATTTCTATTAACTGTTTTTGAAGGGCTTATCTGCGTAGCAGTGGGAATGGGGGAATAAAGGGAGTGGGAGAAAACCTACATCTGGCCAGTGTTTCAGTGCTGTGTGAGGGCAGACGCTGCATGCTTTCCAGGAGGGCCCCGGGTGGGTATCTGGCTGTGAGGAGCTACAGACCCAGCCCACGAGAGTGGACAAGTGGCAGTCCAAGGTCTCTGAGCCTCACAGAGGCCAGAGATAACAGGTTCTCAGTCTTGGGCATCCCAGACATAGCTGGACACCGTGGAAAAGCTGAGAAAAAAATGGAGGCCCTGGAGCACCGCAGTCAGCCCCAGGGTAGAAAGGAGAAGTGAGTAGGGAAAGAGGAGGTGCTGGGTGGTTGGCACATGGGTAAGGCCTGGTGGCTGGAAGCAAGGAGCAGGGAATAACAGGATGGGAAACTG
Organism: Mus minutoides; assembly: GCA_902729485.2. Taxonomy (NCBI): domain Eukaryota; kingdom Metazoa; phylum Chordata; class Mammalia; order Rodentia; family Muridae; genus Mus; species Mus minutoides. The sequence continues at coordinate 43,358 of LR752052.1, forward strand.
TGGGAAGGGGGACAGAGGGGAGGCAATGACTGTAATATAAATAAATAAAATAATTTTAAAAATTAAATCTTGATTTCAAAAAAACTATTTCAAAGCCATTTTGAATATTCAAAGAAAAGTTTATGGAAACCAGTTTTTTTTATTTACACAAAGATCCAAGATAGAGAATTCTGAAATTTTTTGTCCTTAACTAATAACAATTTACACTTGTAGAAAAATATTTTAAATATCTCATATAATACAATTGATATTTCCTGTTTGATTTTGTTATTAAATAACTACATTGGATAATTCCTTTAAATATTGTGTAAAATTAGAATAGTAGTTTTAAGCTTGCAAATTTTGTACTTTCTTAAATATAAAAGTGATTTTCATATACTAATCTTGTAATATTAACATGAAATTTCCATTAGATATGCCCAAATTAAATCAGAAATATATGGTAGTTTACATATGATTGCCTAAAAGCAATTTTTAGGAATATTCAAGTGACAGATTGAACTATATTATTTGTTTTAATACAATACTTGGGTATAAAAAATAGTGAGTATTGTAATATATTTAAGATTTCACTGTTAAGGTGGGATTTTTGAAGGAGAATATTAGTATCCATGGGAGCTTTTGTAGTTGAGCTCTGTTTACTTTAAACTAAGTACCTGGGTTGTAGACTTTTAACTTAGGCATGTTCATACCCTGATTATTTTATGACATTTTTCTGGGTCTAAACACAATATTCAATCAAAAGTAATGGAGCCAAAAAGTTGATATCTTCTTATCCAAGACAGTTTAAAGAGAAGGTTGTTGGTTATTCAGCTCAGTGACAGTATCAAAATGGTGATTATTGACTCAAGTCAATTCTGACATTCCAGTACATGAGGGAGTCTCTCCACAAGTCAACAAGATGGAGGGAAATACTTAAAAGGCCACATCTGTATCCATAAATATTAATGCTGTAACAAAGAAAACCTCTTCAGGATTTTATTTATTTATTTATTTATTTTTAATTGAGACTCATTACTTCAGTTACTGAAATGAGCTGTGTGGCCAGAGAATGAAACTCTAAGAATATCATTTTACCAGGGAAAGCAAAGACCTACAAGTAGAGAAGGATGCAGCACTAAGTGGTACTATGAAGACCTATATGGTTATAGCACACTTTATTCAACACTGCCATCATTAAGTATATTTGGAAAGTATAGAGTTAAATGAAGTTTAATACATTTCTTTCCTTACAGCTCTCAGTGATTTAGCAAAGACTTTTCTTTTATAAGTTTTTTTTATAGTCATTAAGTATTAGAGCTTAGTCATTTCACCTCTTCAAATATAATCAGTAATCTCCATGAGTAGACTTGCAAAACTACTGAAATAATACTGGTCTTGTCTAGAAAAAAAAAAAAAAAAGGTGGGTGTGCATGAATCCATCAATTTTACTGTGCTATGATTTCTTATTTATTGGATTTTATTTTCTAAAGATTTATGTCTCTATTTCTAAATTATTTTAACATAGGGAATTTGTTGGTTTCTTTTTTAGAAAATAAAGTTTGTTCACTTCCTTAGCAAAGAATTCAATTCATAGAAAAATGAGAAAGGTTGATAAAAATGTCTTCAGGCATTAGGAAAACCAAGGTATATAGAAATTAAGGCCTCATCATTTCTAATTTTTACAGTCTCTCTTGCACTTCCTGCTTTATTCACACACATACATACATTCACACACACACAATCACATGCACACATACACACACTCACACACACACACACACACACACACACACACACACACATACACACACATTTCATTTACCTCCCACAAATTTTCTCCATCTTCCACTATCTCTAACTTGATTATACAGTCCACGACATTAATCTAACAATAGTTGGGCTTCTATTGCTCCTCATACATCTACATATGACATCCAAGATATTTCTCAACATAGGCTTTGCACTTAGCCAACTATTAAAATTTTGTTGTTACATGATTTTGTGTGACATATTTTTATAATAATTGCTTATATTTCAAATTTGTTGACAAAATAAAATTCTAATAACAATAATAAATTATTAAATCTTATATAAGTAGGTAAAGAAAATAAGCTTGTAAGATATAAAATATCAAGCATAGATCTTACCATGTCAAAAAATACTAAGAAATACATTTTAAATATGTATCCACAGGAGAACGTGACTGGAATATGTGATATCAAATCATTCGGTTGTATACATGAAAAAAGTTTTATGTAAAGTTTAAAGTTTATAATGTACTGCAAGCAAATAAATAGGATCATTATAGTGAATTTTAAAAAGCGCTTGAGCAAGTCTCATGGAAGAGTTATGGATGAGATTGAACAAGCTGGAGTGGTCAAAGACACCACAAGAAGACCTACAGATTCAACTAACCTGGGCCCTTGGGGACCCACAGAGACTGAATCACCAACCAGAGAGCCATGCACGGGCTGGACCTAGATCCCCTATATTTGTGAACAAGGTGTGCAGCTTGGCCTTCATGTGGGTCCACTAACAATAAAAGCCAGAACTGTCTATTACTCTGTTGCCTGCCATTGGAACCCCTTCCCTTAAATGGACAACCTAGATGGGTCTCAGTGGGAGAGAATGCCCTAGGTCCTGATGCAAGTAGATGTCCCAAGGTGAGGTGGTACCCAAGAAGGGATGGAGGCTACTCCTTCTCTGAAGAGAAAGCAATGGGGTCAAGGGGAGAGGAATTTGTAAGGATGAAACTGGGAGGAGAAGAGGGAGGGTCTTTGATCATGCTGTAAAGTGAATAAGTAAATTAATTAACTAAGAAACAAATAGCCCTTGTGTGTAGTTTTCTCTAGAGATTGGAAAATGATTCAGTTGGAGAAAAGGTAGATTGGTCACTGGTATAGAGCAAGGCTTTATAGCTCCAAGCACTAGGTAATATAGTTAGTGGTTAGTATTCTAGTTCCTTTACAAAAGAATCAGTTTTATTTCTCTCTGTAATTAACTTCTCAAAAAATCATGTATTGACACTTTTTTTTTAAATTTTATGAATTACTGTCCTTTGTGAAGCTCTTTCCAGCGGTGGACTGAAAAAAATGCAGATACCCACAGCCAAACATTAAATGTAGGTCAGGAACACTTATGGAAGACATGGGGAAGGATCGAAGGCCCTAACATTGATAGGGACCAAAAGAAGTCACCAAGCCTTGACATCTGGGAGCTCTCAGAGTCTGAGCCACCAACTAAAGGATTTACATGGGCTAGAACCAGTCCCCGGGCACATATGTAGCCCTCAGGAAGCTTAGTCTTCATGGCAGCCTTATTTGGCCCCAGTGAGAGAGTAAGTGCGTAATCAGGTTGAGAGTCTATGTACCAGAGTGGAGAGATAGCTAGTGGGGCCCCACCTTCTGAGGAGAAGGAGAAGGAGAAGGCAGGGGGCTGGAAAATAGACATATTTCCTACAACCATTCCTCCTCATGTAAGTAAATAATTAGTAAGTATTTGGAATTTTGTTGTGTTAATATACATTATGTTTTAAAATTGTTACATGAGTTGCTAACTTGAGTTTCAAAATGAAAAGTCATTGGCAATTGCAGCTTGATATTACTACAGAACTCCAACAGTGTCATTTTATGCTATGTATTTATTTATGCACAACACCGCAGAATTCTCTGTATTATTGATTACAAAATCAAAGCATTGCTCATCTCTGACTATAAAGGTATTTTGAGTCAAAATGTACTGACAATGTTTTAAGAAAAATGAATCTCTGAAGTTCCTGATATGTAACAACTGCTTTATCATAATATTGAATCTATATTGGGAACAACTTTGCTTTTAAAACAATAATTATAGCCCTCTTTAAGATTTATTCTGAGAAAATTGTATTAAACAGTGAATTTTTAATGCACTGCCTGTTAATAATACATACTCTCAGAAATTACTCCGTTATTATTTCCGATGTCCTAAATAATGATTATAAAGTCTTGCCAACTACTTTTCTGCAAGAAGGAAGTATCCATTTCCCTGGAATTCCCTCTTCAGAGGCATTGGCAAAGATTACAAAAAACATCTTATGTTACAACTATATAAGAGTAGACTAAAGATAATATGTGAAGTAGAAAAGTTTTACTCACAAAATCTTATATGCACCATTTTTCCTTCTAAGATTTCCCAGAAAAGTGGGCAGACGTGTGATTGTTTAAGGGATTTAGAAAGTTCCACTTTGCTATGAGAATTAATTATATTTTGCATATAAATTTGAGTTACTACACAGTGTAAGTTGACATTTGCCTGTTTGCTAATGCTTCTATTTTCTTCATGAGTAGATATTTGAAAATGCAATTAATTTCTAATTGCATTAATTAATTTATTCTTTCCATCTTAAGTTATGTAAAATTAGAATTTATGTAACTAAAGATGATATATAATAGAAATAACTGTATTTATCTCATTAACACATATAGAACATGTTCTTACATATTCTTAGTCACAATTGTATTTACTAAATTTTATGTTTTGCATCATTAGCCAATGTTCAGTATAATATTTAAAGGAATGCTGTTATCAGTGTATGATATGCAGCATGCATTAAAATGATTATATAATATTATCTAAAAATTATTCCCTAAACAATATGTATAACTATATACATGTATAATGAATTTAATATATTCATGAATTAATATAACTATATAGCTGAAAATAATATATTATTTACATTCATATAACTATCTATATACATGTATGCCTATGTTACATAATTTTTAATTGGATAATTTATTTATTAGCATTTCAATTGTTATCCCCTTTTCTGATTCCCTCCCCCACAGAAACCCCTTATCCCATCCTCCCTCCTCCTACTTCTATGAGGGTGTGATGCCACCCACCCACCCACTCCTGCTTCCCTTCCCTAGGATTTTCCTACACTGGGGCATCAAGCCTTCACAGAACCAAGGGCAACTGACAAGGTCTTCCTCTGCTACATATGGAGCCATGGGTCTCCCCATCTGTACTCCTTTGTTGGTGGTTTAGACCCTGGGAGCTCTGGTTAGTTGAAACTGCTGTTCTTCCTATGGAGTTTCAAACCCCTTCAGCTCCTTCAGTCCTTTCTCTAACTCATCCATTGGGGACCCCATGATCAGATCAATGGTTGGCTGCTGAGTGAGTCAGGGAATCCTGTGTCAAGTATTATCATTGCTAGGTAATATGTGACAAGATTACCATCTGTGAAGGGAAGCCCTGAGAAGTTGCTGAATGTAACTCTGAAGGTGAAGTTTAAGGTGCAATTGGGCCAGGATGTTAGAGATGCCAGGTTGATGAGATGTGTACCATGTAGACATGAATCATGAGATATACCAAGAGAAGTGCTATGTTTTATTGCAAAAGTCATGGCTAGAAGGCTAGAGGCTTTGGAGTCCATGTTATCCCATCACACCACAGGACTTAAATATATCAGACATGGAAGTAAAATATTTTGAAATGAGATTCGGAACACACCAATTAAGAAAATAAATGTAAATGTCCTTTATTAGCTGTCAACAAGATCAGGCTCAAGTGTCAGGTTTTAAGTGTCTCGGTGCAAAAATATAAGAAGTGCAGTATTTGTTAAACAAAAAAATCACAATTACAATAATGTTCAAGTGGGTTGGCAGAGGTGTTGGAGTATATTTAAAACTTCTGTCTCTTTGCAAAGCTTAGCAGTATTTTCCAGATGCTACATGTCATATTTTTATTTGCATTTCACTTAGGTAAATTTTAGCTTACACAAACATTAATTATTTTGGTTAATACATCTGGGCCATGATCAGGGTCATGAATAGCCCCAAAAGCCAAGGCAGATGTAACTATTGGGGGTGGGGGAGTGGCAAGATGAGAACTGTAGAGATGGACACAAATATAGAGTTAAGAAAAAATGACGTTACTTTAGTCATTTCAGTTTGATATTTACCACGATGGATTTTAGTCATGCTTTGATCCAATCTGTCCTAATGTGCTTCTATTCTTCCCCCTGGGAACAGGAGTGTTTACTTTGCCTTACAATATGGTGAAGGGGTGCTATTTTTGTTTATCCTATGATTGTAAAAGGAGATACTCACAGTTAAAAGATTGCTTTGAACCCCAGAAGGGTTTTGGGAGCTTTGAAAAATGAAACTTGAGCCTTTGAAAAATACATTTTGCCTTACAAGATCATGAGATCAAGAAGCAGAATGTGGATTGTATGTGAAGTAATCTCCTTGGCTCATGTATTTGAGCTGTTTCTGAAATTGATGGCACCGGTAGGATGTGGAATTTCAGTGGAAAAAGTAGTGTGCTAGAAATTAAAAGTCTTGCACTATCAGAAGGCCAGCCCTGCATTGATGGAATTTGCAAAGAGTGATGGGTAAAAAGCCTTCTGCTTGGAGTAGTTTAAAGCAAGGCTTATCCCAATTTTAAATTCTCTATTTCACACCTTGTGTCTTCTTGTTGGGAACAAAATAAAAATGGGGGCCTAGAGGCCCTGGGGAAGAACGGAAGGAAAAAGATGCCCACATCCTGCTAGAGTTTCCCTATTCTCTGGTCAGTCAGGCATGGGAGAGCTGCTACCTACCCTATCCACTCATCCCTGGGTGGGCATTCCTCTATCTCACTCTTCAGGAGCTGGCCAAGGGGCAGCCCTGCCTGGGGATCCCCCTGGAGCTACTTTGATAAAGTCACCAAGGTTGTGGGAGAGAGGGAATAGGGGAAGAAGTTCCCAACACTAACCAGAGTGTGCAGCAGAACTTGAAGGAGCAGAGCAGAGACTAAGAACTTTTTAAAGAAATACAGGGGATAGAGAGAAGGTAGAAAAGAGAGAGAGAGAGAGAGAGAGAGAGAGAGAGAGAGAGAGAGAGAGAGAGAAGGCTAGAGAGAAAGAGGAAGAGAGGAGAGGAAATAAGACAAGGAGGAAGGGAAGAGGAGAGAGAAATGTGAGAAGTGAAAAGTAGAGGAACAAAGGAGTAAGAGCAAGAGGGCAAGTGGGGGGGGGCTGAACAGCCCTTTTTATTGTCTTCACTGTTGCTAGGTAACTGGGGAGGAGTTTAGCCTGAAGGTCAGTAGTTTGGGCCATGGCTTATGTGACTATTGACCATGCTTCTCTTGTGGGGGCTGTGGGAGGTGGTACCTTAGGCAGGGGCTGGAGTTCCAGGAGTATGAGGGAACACCTACCTTGTCATGAAGGTGAATTATGACCATCAGGGTTCAGACCTCAGCTCGACTGGATACCAGCCTGCAATCCCCCCCCACACACACACACACACAAACACATCTTCTGTCTGTAGTTATGGTAAGTCACCTGTATGTTACATGTGCCTGATTTGGCTGTCTCTTTTTCCTCCCCACAACAGGGTAGTTTGGTCTATTTTTTTTTAAATAGTGTAGAAAGTATTTTACAGAAAATGTGGTTCATTTACACAAAGGTATACTACTTAGCTGTTGAGAACTAGGATATCCTGAGTTTTGCAGGCACATGAATGGAGCTGGAAAATATCATTCTGAGTGAGGTAACTCAGATCCAAAAGGACATGCATGGTATATACTTACTAATAAGTGGATATTAGACCCCCAAAAATGGTAGAAAGAGAGAGAGAGAGAGAGAGAGAGAGAGAGAGAGAGAGAGAGAGAGAAAAGAAGAGAAGAGAAGAGAAAAGAAAAGAAAAGAAAAGAAAAGAAAAGAAAAGAAAAGAAAAGAAAACAGAAAAGAACACTCAAGATACAGCCCACAAAATTCAAAAAGCTCAACAAGCTAAAGGGCCCAAGTGAGGACTCCTCAGCCCCACTTGAAGAGAGAAGAAAGAAATCACAAATAGGGAAGAAGGGAGGAACATGGGAGGGAAAGTAGACAGGGGTTGGTGGAAGAGAGGAACCTAATCTGGTATTGGGTGAGGGAAAAGGACAGAAGTCCTGAGGGCCAGCAGAAAGAATTCAAACAGGCAACCTCAGAAAATAGAAGGTTGAGGGAACCCTCCAAATGTACTAGAGATGTGGGAGGTAAGAGACTTTCAGGATTCAAAGATAGGGACCTTAAATGAAATGCTGAACAGTAAGGAGAGTGAACTTTTAGAGCCCACCTAGAATTTCTAGAGCAGGAAGACATGGCATCAAGTGAGGGAGGGCTTTGCCATCCCACAGTCAAAACTCTGACCCATATTTGTTCCTGTCTGAAAGAACTGCAGTGATGGAGGAGTGTGGGACATTGGGCTATGGAAAGGCAGTCTGGTCTCCAGTCAAGCTGTGGTCTGAACCCTGGGACCTGGTGGTGATAATTCACCTACATGGGACAGAAGGAGTTCTCTCATGTCTCCTGGAATCCTCGCTCCTATCAAAGTTACAGCCCCTCTGCCTCCCCCCCCCCTAAGAGAAGCATGGTTAGTAGTCAAGTAGGCAATGTCCCAAGCTTCTGACCTTCAGTCTAAACTCCTCCCCAGTTACCTAGCACCAGCAAAGATAACAGCATACCATAAGAGGGGCTGTTTGGCCCCTCCTCACTCTCTTGCTCTTACTCCCCTTACTCTCCTCTCTCCTCTCTACTCTCTACTCTCATTCTCTTCCTCCCTCTCTCTCTCTCCCTCTCTCCCTCTTTCTCTCTCTCTCACTTTCTAACCTTTCTTCTCTCTCTCTTTCCACATTTTCTCTTTCTCCCTATTTTTCTACAATAAAGCTCTAAAACCATAGACTGTCTCTATTCATCAAGGCCTGCTGCACTTACTCTAGCCTGTGTGGGAACCTCTCTCCCTCAGCCCTCTCTCCCACAACTCTGGGGCACATGGTGTCACCCCTAATCACCCCTGGTTTTGGGGGCTTCCCCTTGTCCAACCCCTGTCGAGTGGGGTCAGAGGCTTAGATGCCAACCCTGGGCCCAGTGGAAAGCATCTAACATCCCTCCCGTGTCTGCCTGCCCAGAGCATAGGAGCAACTCTGGTCAGACATGGGCTATCCTCCCTCTTTCCCTTGCCCCCTTTAGTTCCCACAGAGGAACTTGAGGAGAAGGGGGGAGAATAAAATCTGGGATGAAATAAATAAATAAATAAATAAAGAGAGAGAGAGAAAGAAAGAGAGAGAGAGAAAGAGAGAAAGAGAGAAAGAGAGAAAGAGAGAAAGAGAGAAAGAGAGAAAGAAAGGAAGAATGGTTTTCTATAACAAAAATGTTACCAGTTTCACAAGGAAAGAAGTTACATTATGAACCCCAACTTACTGCGAATAACACTCACAACTAGACTTAAATGTTATCAAGTTATATACAAATGTTGTTCTCAGTATGCATGTGTGGGCCTATGTACTGAAGGCTTTCCCCGGAGATCTCTGGCCTGGCTAGGTGTCAGGGTTCAGACAAAAGGGATAGAGTGTGAGCAGGGAGGGAGTAGCTTCTCTGCTGCAGCTGCCTCCTCGTCTGTCTGCCTTTAACACCTCAGTTGCTCCAAGATATTGTGTTAAATACTTTTATAAACCAGTTTTAAGCTTAGCCATGAAGACTTATTTTCTTTTTCATAAAGTTTTGTTGAAATCTGGATATCTAGAATTAGAAGCTCCCAATTCTTCCATGTCTGTTCTAAGACCTAAAAGGATATGAAGATTATATTCTATTGCTTTCTTCCCAATAGAACAGTCAGATTAAAATGCTTTACATCAGTTTATAATCCAATGTCTACTAGTGTGGAGCCAAGAATATACAAATCAGTAATATCTTTATAGCCCTTATTTATATTATTAAAAAAAAAACACATACACACATGGGAAAATGTGCTTTTTTTCTTTAGGTTTCCATTACTAGAAATACCCAATTCTAGGGAATGCTGCATTATGTAAGATGAGGGGCAGTGGCTGGAGTCTCATGTACAGGAAGAAATTCTGTAAATCTCCACTTGCTCCACTCTATCTCTTTAAGAATATAATCTAGAGATTGAAACAGTATGTTTATGCATTCTTTTTCTAATTGATTATTTTGTGTATTTACATTCTGAATGCTACCCCTCCCAGCCTACCTCAGAGTTTTTCACTCCATCCCACTTCCTTTTCACCTCTGAGAGTGTGCTTCCCTTCCCCTCCAGCATCCCCCTTCCCTGGGCATCAAGTCTCTAACAGGTTTAGGCACATCTCTCACTGAGGCCAGACAAGGCAGTCCTCTGCTACACATGTGCCAGAGGCCTCAGACTAGGCTGGGTATGTTCCTTAGTTGCTGTTTTAGTCTCTGAGAGCTCCCAGGGGTCCAGGTTCCTTGATACTGTTGTTCTTCCTATGGGGTTGCCATCCTCTCCAGCTCCTTCAATCCTTTTCCTAGGGGTCTTCAAGCTCAGTCCAATGGTTGAATGTAACTCTTTGCATCTGTCTCAGTAAGCTGCTGATAGAGCCTCTCAGAAGACAGCCATGCTAGGCTCCTTTCCGAAACATAACATAGCATAAGTATTAGTTTGGGGTTTGGTGCCCATCCATGGGATGGATGAATCTAATGTTGGTCTTTCCTCCAATTTCTGCTCCTTTTTTTGTCCCTGCATTTCCTTTAGACAGAAACAATTCTGGGTCAAAAATTTCGAGGGTGGGTTGATGTCCCCATCCCTCCACTGAGGGCCCTATGTAAGTTCTGATGGTGTTCTATTCAGTTTCCAAATCCCCACTGTTGGGCATTTTAGCTAAATCACCACCATGGAGTCCTGGAAGCATCCCCAATCCCAGGTCTCTGGGACTTTCTAGGGGTTCCACCACCCAACCCCTACCCCAGTACCAGCAGCTTCAAATTTCCACTTGTCCTCCTGGTCCTTTGTGATTCTCTCACATCTCCCTCCATATCTGATCCTGTGCCTTTCCCTTCCTGTTCCCCTGACCTACCCACATCCCTCCTTTCCTCTGCCTTCTGTGATTATTTTGTTCCCCAGTCTAAGTGGAATTGAAGCATCTTCATTTGAGCCTTCCTTCTTGTTTAACTTCATTTTCTTTTCTTTTTTCTTGGTTATTTTATTTTATTTACATTTCAAATGTTATCCTCCTTTCCAGTTTCCCCTCTGCAAATCCCTTATCTCACCCCCCACTCCACCTGCTTCTATGAGGGGGCTCCCTCCCTCACTCATCCACTCACACCTCACTATCCTAGCATTCCTCTACTTTGGGGCATCAAGCCTCCACAGGACCAAGGGACACTTCTCCCATTCATACCAGACATGGCAATCCTCTGTTACATCTGTGACTGGAGCCATGGGGTCCCTCCCTTCTTTAGTGGTGGTTTAGTTCCTGGGAGCTCTGGGATGTTGGTTGATATTGTTGTTCTTCCTATGGGGTTGCAAACCTTTTCAGCTCCTTCAGTCCTCCTAATTCCTCAATTGGAGTCCCCATGCTCAGTCAGATGGTTGGCTGTGAACATCTGCATCTGTATTGGTCAGGGTCTGGCAGATCCTCTCAGGACATCTATACCAGGCTTCTGTCAGCAAGTGATTCTTAGGGTCTGTGCTATTATGGCTATTCTATACTGTTGTGCTAATAGCCACTTATCAGTGAGAACATACCATGCATGTCCTTTTGGGTTCAGGTTACTATCTCACTCTGGTTCCATTCATTTGCCTGTTCTTTTTAAAAACAACTCCTGTATTTTGATGTGTAGCCAGGAAGCAGTGGAGCCTTTAGGAGCAGGCCAAGATCAAGATGACACCAAACCATGTCCAAATGCTGTGAATTTTATCCTGAGATGGGCAGGATTAGGATTGTTCCCCCTTGCTCTCTCTGTGCCCTGAGTCTGAGTGTCTGAGAACATGTCACCCTGTGCTCCCACCTTTGCTCCCCTGTCCCAGGAGGTTACATAGCCCTGTATTCAGGTTAAACATTCTTTCCTTTCCACTTAAAAGGTTATGTCCAGGAGTTCCTCCATATGCTAATGAGGCATTCTCAGCACCCTGGCTCTGGCTTATTATGTGCACTTAACCTGAAAGCCCCTCTTCACATCCTGATGGTTTAAATATTGTTTCATCCCCCACTAAATAACCTGAATCACTGAAGCTGCCTCTGAAGAGTCTGTTCTCAAGCTACATTCACCACTGCCTTCTATCTTGCTTTCCCTTTCAGGAAATACTGGTTATGTCCCCAGGGTAATTGTGCTGTTACAGGTGGGAAAGCAGAACCTGAATGGCAGCTTGACATCTCAATTCAAATTCACATTAAGTAAACTTGGTTTGCATTAACTCATAGAGTGACAAAGTTTTGCACTGGCTTATTTATATGAATATGCATGCATGTAAAAATTGTTAAAAATGATGTGCACTATAGGATAATTGTTGAACAAAATTTCAACAAGGCCAATGATCTTCAAAACTTTATACTTACATTGTTTAATTAATTTACTAAGAAGGAACTATTAAGAGCCGGGCGTGGTGGCGCACGCCTTTACTCCCAGCACTCGGGAGGCAGAGGCAGGCGGATTTCTGAGTTCGAGGCCAGCCTGGTCTACAAAGTGAGTTCCAGGACAGCCAGGGCTAAAGAGAAACCCTGTCTCGAAAAACAAAACAAAACAAAACAAAAACAAAAAAAAAAAAAAAAAAAAAAAAAAAAAAAAAAAAAAAAAAAAAAAAAAAAAAAAGAAAAAAAAAGAAGGAACTATTAAGATATTTTACGGATGAAAATGATTTGGACCAATAATTATTTTTAGGAGTTCTATTCCCTTCAATTTTTTTTTAACTTTTCGTTTGTTGTTTGTTTATTACACATATATGAAAATGCCATGCATGATTTTTTTTATTACTAACTTTGCTCTTTGGCAGTTTTATACATGTACAGATACATTTTTATTGTCCTCATGCTTCTTCTTTCTTATCTCTTTTCATTCTTGTCTGTCTATGAAAACATGAGTTTGTATGTGTTCTATCGTGGTGGGCTCACCAATGAGTTACAAAATAACAGAGACTGAGCCTCTCCTGGAAACCATCAAGAGTTCAGATTAGAAATGTAAAAACCACACGCCTTCCATGACCACTCATTGGCTAACAAGCTGTGTTATACTCCGATGATAGCATATCTCAGCACTTCTACCTATCTCCATCTTTTAAAACCTTTTCACACTTTCAGGTTTTTTTTTTTTTTTTTCCCTGAACTCTGTGTGAGGCGGTGTACTCCCTAGATTAGGTCTGAGTCTTCAATTATCAACTATTTTCAACATCCTGGGTCAACCATGAATCTGAATTCTTTGTGTTTAGGAAAATTAAAAAAAAAAAAAAAAAAAAGGTCAACTGCCATCTCTCCTGCCCAGCCAGTCCATGCTCTATTACCGGTACTGGCGGGCCACAACACTATGTCCTGGCCTGGTCCCACTTGGCATGTTCTCATCGCTGAGCTACTCACTTCCAGCTAGCAAGTTCATCTCACTTCCACCCAACACCTCACAACCAGCCATCTCAACACCTAGTTACCCAGTAGAAACATGACTCTTAAAGTTTACTATCCAATCAGATTTATATAACAATAAGAGCACAATTTACAAGATGCCGATACAATAATTTCAGAGCCAATTGATAAAGATTAAGCTTTAACCCAATTATTCTAACTTTGTGAAAATCTTAGCTACTTGAGGCTGCTTAAAACCACGTGGGATCAGGATCATCTTCCTATTCATCTGCCTCCATGTGAGCTTCTCCTTTCACTCCCTTCCTGTTACCTCTCTCTCTCTCTCTCTCTCTCTCTCTCTCTCTCTCTCTCTCTCTCTCTCTCTCTCTCCCCCAAACTCCTTGCTCTGCCTAGCTTTTCCTGTTCAATCACAGATCTGCCACTGCCCTAATGTGATTGAACAGAGAAAATCCTGCTACATCTTTGCGTTCAATGAACAGTAGTTTGATAAAATTGGTATAGTGTCAGATATTTTTCTAAATATCTAAGTATGTTTAGTCTCAAAGACAGATGCTACTTTCAGCCTTAGACAGATGTGGAATATTGGATCTGGGAAGATTTGGAAGAGAAGCTATGATCAAAAAATATACTATAGCAAAGATTTAATATAATATGAGATGATTTATGCCATGTTTCCTAAATATTACACATTTTCTTGTTAAGTGTGTTTAAATAAATTTCAATATTCACTATTAATTTACTTCCTGCATGGCTAAACTGTGTGTCTACGGAGGAAAAAGTATTCCTCTACTCATTATTTTATCTACTTTTATCTTGTAATTTCAGCATCATTCTTGATATGCTACTTGGATTTTCCATGTACAGAATCCCAAGGACTATATAAACTTTTCAATTATATGATTATGAAACAGAAATTTATTTAGTGAAATGCATTTAAAATAAATGTAGTAGTAAACTCAATGATGGAAAATAAATGTAAGAAATTTTAAATCTGTATTCATTGGCCAATTAAAATTTATTGAAATATTTATAAAAATAATGCAAACAACCATTATTTATGTGGTAACTTCAGTCAGTATTTCAGATTAATATAAAATTAATATTTACTACTAATAATTACTTTATGAGTTAAGTTTATTTTAAAGCTTGATGTTTTTATTTTTATTGAAAACTATCAAATTACATTGGTTATGATGTAGTTTCATGCCTTTACTTTGGGAAAATAAGGAAAAGGAGGGGTAATGGATAATTGAGTCCATCACTGTTATTAAGCAGTGGTGTAGGCATTGATCTTCTATATTATTATAAAAATACTACAGCTACTTAGGAAAGTGCACTATTAATTTCTCTAGGTTATCCATCCTCTATCTTTTGCCAAGGACTGATCTCTTTTTAGATGTTTACTAGAGTAAAACAAATAAGGTGGATTTAAGAGAAGTTACAACTGATCATCAACTCTTAATACTCCCCATAACAAGTGATTGAGAGAAAATAATTTATTTTGATTGTATTATAAGTAGTCAAGATATTCTCTCATAGATTACACATTGAGTATGGTTTGTAAAATGATTTTTATTTAATTTTTTTCCATAAGTTGAATTCACAGGCCTTAGAAATAAACTGAAAAGGGAGGGCATTGTTGCTTTGTGTGTCAGAGTACAAGCACAACCTAGAAACAAATAGCGTGTATCCTCTGTTGTTGTCAGCTTAACGGTATACTCAAACATGAAAAATTAAAACCCCTTAAGGCTTTAGAGATATCTTATCTTAACATTCTAAAATAAATACAGTTTAAAATTTTTACTTCAACTCTAAAGTATGATATAAAAATAATATAACCTTTATAAATCACCCTTTGATGTACAGCCTAGTGCTCTAATACAGTAAATGGTTTACCAGTTCTCAGAGCAATTGCTTCTCAGTTGTGCTTTTTTGAAAAACTTGGTTATTTTATTTATTTACATTTCAAATGCTGTCCTCTTCCTAGTTTCTTCTGTGCAATTCCCCTATCCCATCCCTCTGCCTCTATGAGGGAGCTCCCCCATCGACTCACACACTCCCACCTCACTAACCTAGCATCCCTCTATGTTGTGGTATTGAGCCTCCATAGGACCAAGGGCCTCCCCTCCCATTGATGGGAGATAAAGCAATCCTCCGCTACAAATGAAACTGGAGCCATGTTCCCTCCATGTGTAAACTTTGGTTGATGGTTTAGTCCCTGGGAGCTCTAGGAGTTCTGGTTAGTTAATATTGTTGTTCTTTCTATGGAACTACAATCTCCTTCAGCTCCTTCAGTTCTTCTCCTACACTTCCCTTAGAGTCCCCATGCCTAGTCCAATGATTGGCTGTGAGCATATGCATCTGTTTTGATCAGGCTCTGGCAGAGCTTCTCAGAGGACAGCTACAGCAGGCTCTGGTCAGCAAGTGTTTTTTTTTGTTTTTTTTTTTTTGTTTTTTTTTTTTTTTTTGCATCAGCAATAATGTCTGGGTTTGATGTCTGCAGATGGAATGAATCCCTAGGTGGGGCAGTCTCTGGATGGACTTTCTTCATTCTATGCTCCACTCTTAGTCCGTGTATTTTCTTTAGACTGCAACAGTTCTGGGTTAAATTTTTTTGAGATGGATGGGTGGCCCCATCCCTCAAACAGGGAATATGATCTGTACAGGTTAGATCTTACCTTTGTTGGGTATTTTGACTAATGTCATCCCTCTTGAGTTCTGGGAAACTCTTGCTTCCCTGTCATCTGGGACTTTCTAGTGGCTACCACCAACCCCAACCCCCACTACTACACACCTCCATTCAATTTCCTAATCTTCTGTACTTCTCCTCTGTCTCCTCCCACATCTGACCCTGACTCCCAATTTATCCACCCCCTCATTTCATCCTCCCTGAATCCCTCCCTCCCTCCCTCTACCTCCTCTAATTATTTTGTTCCCCCTTCTAAGTAGGATTGAAACATCCACAAGTTGGTCTTCCTTCTTGAGTTTCACATGGTTTGTGAGTTATTTCATAGGTTTTCCGAACTTTTTCCTAATCCACTTATGAGTGTTCTATTGTGACTGGATACACCCAGGATGAAATTTTAGTTCTAACCATTTGCCTAAGAATTTCATAAAGTCATTGTTTGTAACAGCTCCATTGTGTATGCTTACCACATTTTCTGTATGTTTTATCAGTTGAGGAACATCTGGGTCCTTTCCAGGTTCTGGCTATTATAAATGAGGATGCTATAAACATAGTGGAGCATGTGTCCTTGTTATATGTTGGAGCTTCTTTTGTGTATATGCCTAGGAGTGATATAGCTGGGTCCTCAGTTAGAACTATTTCCAATTTTCTGAGGAAACACCAGACTGTTTTCCAGAGTGGTTGGACCACCTTGCAACCCCACCAGCAATGTAAAATTGTTCCTCCTTCTCCACATCTTTGCCAACTCTGCTATACAGCTTTAATGCACAGTGTTTGGTCAAGTAAATACTAAAAGTCTTACCAATTTCAATTTGTACCTTGTATTATTTTAGGTAAGCATATGTAGATGGCATTTGGAAATAAATACAGCAAGCTTGTCAGACAGACATAACATGAGCGAATAAATCTGAACCACTTTATTTTACTCTGATACAAACTCAAGAAAAGCAAGTGCATAAACAGTAATTAAATTGAAGCCAATGTTCTGCACAGCAAGTTCAGTTTCAGAAGCAGCAGCAGTGACTTGCAAATTATGGCAATCTCTTCTTCCGAAAAAAGAGGCAAGAAATATCTTGCAAAGCAGGAAATCAAAGAATGAAATAAGATTCAAAAATATCTATGGATGAAAAGCAAACTGTAATTTGAACAAGAAAGAAAAAATGGCACTGGTTTTTATACAAACATGAAATGAGAGCTCAATTGAAAATCTCCAAAAAGCTAGGACAAGAAATTTTTGAATTTGGTTTGTGTTGTTAGTTTAGAAATATTTGCATAAAAATAATGAGATATGTTAAGGATGGGACCAAAGCCGAGACATCAATTTAACCTATGTTTCTATTCTGTTTTGTGCGCATACTCTGAAGAAAATTTTATAGATTATTTTCAGAGTGTGTGCTGTGCATTTTATCTTAAATCCTTAAAATGAGGCCAACAGTCGGATTTAGCACTTTTGCTGGTATATACAAGTTTTAAGATTTGGTTGTAGTTTAAATTTCAGATTTTCAGATTATAAGCAACCAACATATTCTGCCCTTAGTATCTTAACATTTCAGGCACAGTTTGAGTCTGTGTATTTTAGATACCATTATCTCTGTATTTTATCATATCTTGCTCAAATGAAACTTCAGGATACAGACTATTCAAAGTAAACCTGAAATCCTAACATAGCTCAATAAATAAAATGAATGAGTATTTAAACTTATCCTAAGATTAAATCTGTCACACCATCTCTAAAAATAAAGTACTGTATCTAAAATCTTAGAGCATTTTAAAAGTTGAACTTGAAGGACTTTAAATTCAGTCATAATTTCTTTACTATATAAAACTTTGCTCTCCTCTCCTGAGAATTTACTTTCTGACATGTCAGTTCAGAGAATCTAATATTCATAATCCTTGCATGTTATTTTCAAGTTCTCTTAAACCAAGAGTTTCATATTTCAGTTCAAATTAGGGACATTTGATTTATAATATAATTTAATTCTCTCATTTCCTTGTTGTGTCTATGCATGTGTCTATAGTTAATTGCTGTTTTGCACGACTGAGGAAATTGATTAAGATAATATGACTGAATATATTGTGCATGATAGGAGTTGAGGTCCTGGCTGAAATCTACTATTTAGATTTGATGTTCCTCTATGCAGTGAGAGTTTCCAGGTGGAATGGATAAACAGAATATCTGCTACAACGTATGCCACAATAAATATTTATGCTTCAATAAAGCATAAACTTCTTAAATATTATCTATATTTTAGGTTAAAATTATATTAAATTATCTAATATTTTAATTATGGTCCTGATAAGTAATGAGATAGTTGACCATGCTAATATATACCTGCTTGCAAACATAAAATATTAAGTCTGTGAAGGATTTTTCATAATTATTCGGAATGTGTTATTTCTCATCATATACCTAAATAAGTGATTTCTCATCTGGAAGATGGTACATGATACATATTTAAGTAATATAAAATTAAAAGTTATAAGATGGCTCAGGATAAAAAACCTTGTTGCTCTAGCATACGGACCAGGGTTCTGATCCCGGAACTCTTGTTAATCAGATGGAGAACGCTTGGACCTCTAGGTTCCCAGTGATCTGATGCCCAATTCTCATGTCTACAAGCAAGTGCCTTCACACAGTTGCATACATGAAGAAGGAGCTATATTAGAAGATAATAAACATACAATTCAAGTAATAACTACACAGATGAAAATAGCCAAATGAAAATATATAATATATTCATATCAATGTGGTCTTTTGCATTGCCTGAAAATAGTTGTTTTTCATCTAAATTAATTTAATAATGGTCACATATTAAATAATTTAAACATATCATCCCATATCTTAGGTTGTCAATGAGAAATAGAAAATAACTTGCATTAAAACAATAAGCAAAAACTTTCAAAATGGGTCAGTAGGAAATTTTACTTTCTACAAGCCTGACAGCTCGAATTTGCTACCTTGATGTCACATAATAGAAGGGTATAACTGACAGGTAAAATTGCCCTCTAGTGACTATATGTCTGCTTTGGAACACATACAATTAATTAATTACAACAATAGGAAAGAATGCTTCTTCATTATTATGCTAGCTGGAGTTCCCCCCCCCAAAAAAAACCACACAATATTATGACAAAAAAAAAATCAAGATATAAACAAGTTAAAGGGAGAGATGTCTACTTTAAGTCACAATTTCACTAAGTTTCATCTGAAGACTGTTGATTCGAGGCCGGCATGAGGCATAATGCTAAGTGGAAGAAATCAGTAACCAGTATTTAAGAGGTCTGCCTCCATGAGTAGTGATCCCCTTTGGGAAAGTTCTCTCTAGCAAAATTAGTTTGGCATCTTAATTATCTTCCTGGATATAAATATAATTATTTCAACAAGACTAGAACTAAAAATATGATATCAGTGGGGACATGGAAGAGGATTTTTCTCCTTGAATATGGAGTCAGATACAAGACAGCTGCAGAGCATGCCAATTCAAGGGATTTCATAACAATTACTTGAAGAAAAAAAAAAAAAAACAATCGATTGAGTATAGAAACCAGGTTTACAGAGTATGCAGCTTTAGTAATTTTGCACTGAAACGTGAAATAAAAATTGGCTAATATATATTTTATGGTTTAATTATATTATTTCATCATAGTAAAAAGAGAAAATTGTTTCTTCTTCTTTTTTTTTTAACAAGTTCATTTCCTCACACTCTATCCTGTCACCTGCCATTCCAGTTTACAGTTCTGATTTTTACTCCAGAGTAATTTCCAACCACACTGAAAAGCTTTGAACAATGCACGTATGATATAAATGAATATATATAAGATGAATACATAAATGTAGACTATAAATGTTTCCTTTATCACCACACAGGGCCTTCCTTTTTCAATACTGTGTGAGTGAACATTAAAACATCTGAAATGTGAGTCTTAATGAGAACTCACATTGGCTAAATCATTGACCCAAAAGTATAAAAGTGTTTGTTAGTCATGAAATAAATTCTAATGTTAAAATGCATTTTGGGAAATATTGTACTAATTCCTGACCAAAATTTATCACAAAGTCCTTATTCCAGATGATTCAATAACAGGCTTTGGGTTGACTAAATAATTAAATATGAGAACAAAGTACACAACACTGTATAATAGTTTACTAATTTATTTATTTCTCATAGACTTTGATAAAGAATGGGAAAGGGAAGGATCTACCCAGTAGATCCTCTAAAAAACAGTCACATATCTTATTATTTGAGATTTAAAAGACAGCAAAGCTTTTTAAAAGTTAACACATTAAAGTACAATGTTATAATAACTAACATTCTTTGTGTTGCTGACAACAGAACAAACAGGCAGAACTGATTATTCAGCAGATAGGGATGCTACTAGCAGCTTTTGATTTTGAATGTGGGTGAGAATCAGATGTTCTAAATTGAGCTATTATTATTGATTTGACTTCTTGATAAACAATACTATTCAGTAAGTCTTTAAGAATTTAATAAACCACAAAAATATAACAATGGAAATGTTTATAAGAATTTATTTTGCATTTTTGTACTAAAATATAATCAAATAATTTTCTTCTCCCTCCATCCCCTATTCCCCATTGTTGCTTAATATAACAATTAAGCCCTCTTTTCCCTTAGTCCTAACATTCCCAGAATGAAGCAATGCTAGACATAGAAGAGCAAAAGTTAAAGTACCCAGATTATTAATGTCATTAATTAGTAATGTCACCATTATTAACTGAACAGACTCTCACAACCTTTATGTGTCCATGAGTACCATTGCCATGCTATGGATGGAAGGCAGATTTCTTGCAGTCATTCACTGCATTTGGTTTGTTAATCTTTCCACCATTCATTTTTTATATAATCCTTGTTATTTGAAAAGAGGGGTTTAAGACACTATTGAATATGCCAGCAAGATTTTGCTAACAGGACGCTGATATAGCTCTCTCTTATGAGGCTATGCCTGTGCCTGGCAAATACAGAAATGGATGCTCACAGTCATCTATTGAATGGAACACAGGGCTAAAGAAGGAGCTAGAGAAAGTAACCAAGGAACTAATGGAGTCACCAACCCTGTAGGAGGACCAACAATATGAACTAACCAGTACCCCCACAGAACTGTGTCTCTAGTTGCATATGTAGCAGAGGATGGCCTAGCAGGCCATCAATGAGAGGAGAGACCCTTGGTCTTGTGAAGATCATATGGCCGAATACAAGGAAATGCCAGGACCAAGAAGTGGGAGTTATCCCCTTTCCTGGTATCCTCTCCAAAAACCCCCTATCCCTTCCCCTGCTCCCCAACCCACCCACTCCCAATTCATGTCCCTGACATTCCCTTATACTGGCACATAGAACCTTCACAGGACCTAGGGCCTCTCCTCACATTGATGGCTGACTAGGCCATCCTCTGCTACATATATAGCTAGAACCACAAGTCCCACCATGCGTTTTCTTTAATTGGTGGTTTAGTCCTAAGGGGATCTGGGGGTACTGGTTAGTTCATATTGATGTTACTTCTATGGGGCTGCAAACCCCTTCAGCTCTTTGGGTACTTTCTCTAACTCCTTCATTAGGGACCCTGTGCTCCATCCAAAGGATGACTGTGAACATCCACTGGTGTATTTGCCAGGCACTGGCAGAGCCTCTCAGAAGACAGTTACATCCGGGTCCTGTCAGAAGCTCTTGTTGGCATCTTCCATAGTGTCTGGGTTTGGTGGTTGTTTATGGGATGGGTCCCCAGGTGGGACAGTCTCTGGACAGTTGTTCCTTCTGTCTCTGCTCTGAACTTTGTCTCTGTAACCCCTTCCATGGATATTTTGTTCTCCTTTCTAAGAAGGATTCTGAGATTCTGGGCCAATATCCACTTATCAGTGAGCGCATATCATGTGTGTTCTTTTGTGATTAGGTTACCTCACTTAGGATGATATCCTCCAGATCCATCCATTTGTCTAAGAATTTCATAAATTCATTATTTTTAATAGCTGCATAGTACTCCATTGTGTAAATGTACCACCTTTTCTGTATCCATTCCTCTGTTGAGGGACATCTGGGTTCGTTCTGGCTATTATAATAAAGCTTCTATGAACATTTTTATTGTTTGAACTTTATTAGTTATAGGTTTTGATGTAATTTCCATCTACTACAAATGTAGGTATCTCTGATAAGTGTTAAGAAATGCATTGATCTATGGGTATAATAATAAGTCACCAGGACTCTCTAAAGCTACATCCATTTTGTAGAATAAATGTAGTAAGTTCTATGATTTAAGGAGTAGAGCAGGAAAAGAAGGGAGATTGGGAGAGACTGGGATGAACTGAGGAGGGAATAACAATAATCAGAACAAGTAACAATTAAATAAAAATTACAATAAGAAAAAAAAAGCCAAGAACTGGCCAGTGCAGATGTGAATACTTGGAGCCAATCATCAGACTAAGCTCAGCGAACCTGGTGGGGGAGCTGGCAGAAGGCCTGGAGGAGCAGAGATGGATTGCAACCCCATTGGAAGAACCAACATAGTCAGGCCTGACCACTCAGTTCTCCAGAGCCTAGAACATCAATCAAGGTGTGTACCTGGAGTGATCCATGGCTCCAGATACATATGTAGCTGAGGATGGCCTTGCAGGACAGTAATGGAAAGGGAGTCCCTTGGTCTGGGGGAGGTTTGATAGCCCAGCTTAGGTGGTTGCTGGAGCTGTGGGGCATGAGATGGTGGGTGAGTGGGGGAAGCAAAAGGGAGGAGGTAAGATGTGGGATGTGGCTTGACCAAGGGGGAATGAGGAAGTGGGATATCATTTGAGATGTAGACAAATGGACTGATTTAAAAAAGAAAAAGAAGAACCAAAAGACTACTAAGATCTCTTCTAGGGGCCGTAAGCTAACTAGCCAAGTTCTTGACTCTAGTTTGATTTCATCCTGTAAATATACCACATTTTCTGTATCTATTCTGTTGAGAAACACCTGGTTTGTTTCCAGCTTCTGCCTATTATAAATAAGGCTGCTATGAACATAGTGGAGCATGTGCCCTTCTTACATGTTGGAGAATCTTTTTTTTCTAGGTATATGCCCAGTAGTGGTATAGGTGAATCCTCAGGCAGTACTATGTCCAATTTTCGGGGGGAACTGCCAGACTGATTTCTACAGTGGTTGTACCAGATTGTAATCCCATAAGCAATGGAGGAATGTTCCTCTTTTTCCACATCCTCGCTGTCCCCTGCATCTGCTGGCACCTGAGATTTTGATCTTAACCATTCTTACTGGTGTGAGATAGAATCTCAGGGTCATTTTGATCTTCATTTCCCTGATGACTAGGATATTCAACATTTCTTTAGGTGATTCTTAGCCATTCAGTTTTCCTCAGTTGAGAGTTATATTTACACAGTGGAATACTACACTGTTATTAAAAACAGTGACTTCATGAAATGTATAGGCAAATGGATGGATCTATAAAATTAGTCACAAAAGAACCTACATGATATGTACTCAATAGTAAGTGGATATTAGGCAAAGAGCATGTACTACCCCTATACAACTCATGGACTACATGAAGCTCAATGGGAAGGAAGACCAAAGAGTAGATGGTTCAGTCCTACTTAGAAGGGAGAACAATATAATCAAGGGAAGTAAAGAGTGGGAGGAACTTGAGAGTAAAAGAAGAGGGGGAAGGAGAAAAGAGGGCCAGAATCAGGTATGAGAGGAGATGTACAGAGAGGGTCAGAAAATTGAACAAAGATATTTAGCAATGGGGAAGGCGGAACAGGAGGTTTGGAGGTAGCAACCAGAAAGTCCCAGATGCCATAAAAGCAAGAGCCTCCTAGGACTGGGGAAGACATTAGCTGAACTACCCCCACAAAGGTGAGGGAAAATCTGTCAAGACCATATCCAGAGGTTAGACATAGCCTTCAGATTTAGGGATGGGGCCACCCAACCACCCATCTCCGTAATTTTAAGCCAGAATTGCTCCTGTCTAAATAAAATACAGGGACAAAACTTGTAGCAGAGACTGAAGGGAAGGCCATCAAGAGACTGCCCCACCTGGAGATCCATCCCACATGCAGGCACCAAACCTAGACACTATTGCTGATGCCAAGAAGTGCTTGCTGACAGGAGCCTGATACAGCTCTCTCCTGAAAGGCTCTGGCAGATGCTGACCAATACAGATGAGGATGCTTGCAGAAAACACTAGACAACATTGGACTGAGCACAGGGTCCCCAATGAAGGAATTAGGGGGAGGGCTGAGGGGGTTTTATCTAGCATAAATGGGAATCAATGCCCTTGGTCCTGTGAAGGAGGACTTGATGCCCAGTGTAGAGCAGTGCTAGAGAGGTGAGGTGAGAGTGGGTAGGTAATCAGGGTAATGGGGCATGGGATATGGGGTTTGCAGAGGAGAAACAGTGAAAGGGGATAACATTTGAAATGTAAATAAAGAAAATATCTAATTAAAAAGAAAAAGAAACTGATTTCATCTGTGGTGTTGAACTTAAATTCAATCACAAATTGATTAGTTACCCACATGATATTTGAGTTACTATTGCACCAGTGGTATCAGTGGGCTTGTCTTCCCAGGCCAGTGTTCACTGTAGCTAACAGGATTCAGAGCTCGGAAAGGCTGAATCTGTTAGTGTGCTATGACACATGTTAGTAGGCAATAATGCATACAGACAGTGGGGATGAAGCAGCTTCCAGGTGACAGCCAGCTTGATTTGTTTACTTTCTATGAATCAAGTAGTTGATATCATCAGCCAATGTGTCTTATACCCAGATTTTAATGAAGAATAATGTGTCTCTGATTACTACTCAGTCTAATACTAATTTGTTGATTCTTTTTTGTTATATTGCTTTATTTTTATTCTTTAAAAGTTATTCTTCCAAATAAATGACCATTAATATTGCTATTTTCCATATTTTCTCTATGTATTGTATATTTTACATGAGTGTGTATATCTATATAGATATTTGTATATTTTCTGCTGTCATTGTTCTGTTTTATTTGGTTTTGTTTTGAGATGGAGTTCCTTTTGGTAGCCCAGGATAAGTTTAAACTTTCATGAGATCAGGTGATCTTCCTGTTTCAGCTTCTTGGGATTTGGAACATGAACAGTCACATGAAGATAATTTTTAAAAAGTTTGATTTTACCTACCAGGCATAGAGATAACAAGTTTCTATCTGTTACAGAATTTGAATAACAACATCGGAGTTCTACATGAATTTGCACGGGCTTAGTTGATGACATTGTCATCTCATTCTTTAAACTTCACTTTTTAAACTTTTTAAATATTTGGAAAATTACAGACTAAGCTTATACTAGATTTTTGTACAGTAAGCAGTTGGTGCCGGGTGTGGTGGCGCACACCTTTAATCCCAGCACTTGGGAGGCAGAGGCAGGTGGATTTCTAAGTTCGAGACCAGCCTTGTCTACAAAGTGAGTTCCAGGACAGCCAGGGCTATACAGAGAAACCCTGTCTCAAAAAAAGAAGAAGAAGAAAGAAGAACAACAACAAAAACAGTTGGAGGTATAGATATATCTGCAAATAAAATGGTGTTTGGAAGTGTACAGCAACTAATGGCGTGTTACTAAACTGTATGGCATATAATAGATCAAATGTGTTCTATAGAACCATGTAGTAAAAATATTAATTGTCCTTTATATGTATTATATAGACAATTATATTGATCTATATACTTTCTATTATGCATTTATTAACTGAGTAGATTTGAAGTACAAAATAGTAATGTTTATACATCATCCTCTACATGCTAATTTCACATATTTTTCTTTCACTAAAGTTTAAGATAATGGGTTCATATACTTTATAATCACAATGTTGAAAATGTCAAAGACAGTACACAACTTGTATCTTTGAGTGACTGTTATTATGAAATGAAACCAAGAATGGTACAAAAGGCTCACTGATACCAATAGTGAATAAACTCAGAAAGATTACAATTATTTGAAGAAGACATAAAGAATGACTTGAGTTGAGATATAATATACAGGTAGCAGGTTAAATATATGCATATCATTTAGAAAAGAGTTATTTATAATTCCATTGATGCTGCACAGGAACAGAATTATTTTTTATATGCACAGTTGTTAATACACTGTGAAAAAATGTATACTTATCAGTAGATATAACAGAGCAGATAATAAGGACTATTTTAGGCTTGCAATTCCTTTATATATATTATATACTTGGAAATTATAACTAGAATAAATTAAATATCTCAGATTCGGTACATTACTTTTAAAAGTCAAATGTTTTATTTATGGATATTTTAATTAAGAAATCAGATATGTTTATCTGTCAAGTATATTGAACATTTAGTTACTCAAATTATTTTGGAAAAGTTGTTATTAAAGATTGACAACATTTCAATTAAAATGATTTTCTAAATCATCATAAAAGATGTTTTGTACAATGAATTTCTGAAATTCTTAGGCAAATGGATGGATCTAGAGGATATCATCCTGAGTATGGTAACCCAATCACAAAAGAACTCACTTTATATGCACTCACTGATACGTGGATATTAGCCCTGAAGCTTATAATACCCAACATACAATTTGCAAAACAGAAGAAAATCAAGAAGGAAGACCAACGCATGGATACTTCATTCCTCCTTATAATAGCGAACAAAATACCCATGGAGGAGTTACAGAGACAAAATTTGGAGCTGAGAGGAACGGATGGACCATCCAGAGACTGCTCAACCTGGGTATCTAGTCACCCTGATATAGCTGTCTCTTGTGAGGCTATGCCAGTGCCTGGCAAATACAGAAGTGGATGCTCATTGTTCAGCTACTGGATGGAACACAGGACCCCCAATGGAGGAGCTAGAGAAAGTACCCAAGCAGCTGAAGGGATCTGCAACCCTATAGGTGGAACAACAATATGAACATCGACCATCATTGGAAAGAGAGGTCCCTTGGTCTTGCAAACTGTATATGCCCCAGTACAGGGGAATGCCAGGGCCAAGAAGTGGGAGTGGGTGGGTAGGGGAGCAGGGTGGGGGGAAGGTATATGGGACTTTCAGGATAGCATTTGAAATGTAAATGAAGAAAATATCTAATAAAAAATTGGGAAAAAAGATGGTTTGTAGAATAAGAAAACATGAGGCTGTGTGAATTTTTTCTGTGAACTTAAGTGCTTGAGGTTGTATGTGGATATTTTGAATCTGTTGTAAAAGATTTTGGTTTTGGTACTTTCATGTGGTTCTGTGAAAGCGGTATAACTTATTTTAGACATATTTTTATCTCTAAGATGCCATTGATAATAGGTTTGTATTGGTATAGGTATTGCATTTATGACCTTTACTAAGTGATCTGTACAAGTCACAAATGGATGCAATCAATTATTATAACATTATTGTGACAATAAACAAATAAAAAAGCCAGTTTAATAAGAATGTCATTCTCAAAAGTGAGATATGAATTATAAAATCAATGTACATGGATTAAAGTAAGCATGAACTAATATCAAATGTCATAGATTAATTTGGAGAGGCATAAATATTATTTACACATGGGTTAAACATTTTCTGAAATTGTCACATACGTAAGAATTTGTTAGCTGGCATGGTGATGCATGACTTTAATCCCAGCACTTGGAAGGCAGAGACAGGCAGATTTCTGAGTTTGAGGCCAGCCTGGTCTACAGAGTTCCAGGACAGCCAGGGCTATACAGAAAACCCTGTATTGAAAAACCAAAAGAAAAATAATAATAATAATAAAAATAAATAAAGAAGAAGAAAAAGATTTTGTTAATTACTTTTGTATAATGTACATGTCATTTATGCAATAAAACATGACATTACTAAGAATTCCCCTTAACTCAATGCAAGTTCAATGTAAACTTTAATTTAAGTTTTATCATTGTAAAGATGATTTTACTATCTGAGTACAATTATTATATGGGTTGGTTTCTTTTCTTCTTTTTTTTCTTTCTTTTTTCTTCTGGTTCTCTGACATTTCATGGTCTATACAGTCAATATTAATCATTTGTTATGTGATACCTTGGTCAAAAATGTCTTTGCGTACAATAGAGGACAAATGCACAATTGGAGAAGTTGTCTCCATCTATGTGATGACGATCCATGCCAGTGGTTCCCAGCCTGTAGGTCACAACACTTGGGGATGAACTACTCCTTGTCTCACATATCAGATATACTGCATATCAGAGATTTACATTATGATTCATAACATTAGCAATTTTTTAGTTATGAAGTAGAAACGAAAATAAATTTATGATTGTGCATCATTGAATTATGAGGAACTGCATTAAAGGGTCGCAGTAGGAGGAAGGCTGTGAACCACTAGTTTACTCCTATTACAAGAAAGGACTCTAGGTCAGATACACAATATTTGTATAAGGAACATCTTCTTATCTTGAAAAATCCCTCCAGAGTCATTCATACATTACTGCTCTTAGAGAAGCCTTTATTTAACCACTTTGGAGCATGGCAAAAAACTGAATTCTACATTTCATCCTTTAACTATCAAAACCATCCCATATTTTGTGTGGTATAAAACTAATATCAGTAGAGATTGTTTAAAGGTCGATATAGAAAAAGAACAAAAAAAGATATTTTAAACACACACAGGTCACACACTTTACTATAAAGTCATACATTCACATGTCATATGAAGGCACACACTGTTAATGTCTGGAATATATTCTTTTAAAATCATGATCTCCCCAAAAGAATTGAGCAGTTTTAAAGTAATTTATACAGTTTTCCAAAAGTTAAAACTGAAGAGTCTAATATATGTAATAGATTGAAATGCAATGTGTTAAATATGTAAGTAACTCTAGATCTTAAACTGTAAAAAAAATTGTGTATATTTGTGGACTTGAGCGCAAAGACATAAAGCCATCAGTGTTCACAGATTTTGGTAGCCTATTTTGTATTGAAGGAGTAAAGCTGCTTAAGAGTTACTAATGTGTTGCTCAGAAGAAGAAAACCCCATAAATCAGTGATAATAACAATTTAATTAGTGAACAAAATAGCAACATGGAACCATAAATTACCACAAAAAAAAAACCATAAAACTGCTTGAAACTGAAAGCAGAAAATAAGGAAAAATACCAATTGTGAAATTTTCTGTTTTTCTAAGAGTAAAAAATAAACATATATAGAACTGAGAGACTTTCAAGGAAAAGCAGTGTGGCTGCAAACAGCTCCATTTCCATTCCTGTGCACCACACATTTGCAAACCATTTTCCTATTCAATTTTCAAGTTAGAAGTCCAAAGTAAGTCACCATATCGTGATGTCCTCCCATACCTCTCTCCTCCAATTGTATTCATTATTATCAACAGGTTCCAATTTATTGCCATCAGCTTCTGTTTGTAAAGACTTCGGTAAAGCTTGTCATTTTCATCCTTAGGGTTTCTAAAGTGATTTATATCATATTCGCTTCGTGAGTATGATGTTCATGCTTGTCTAGTTCTTTCACATTTTCTTTTTTTTTTATATAGTGCAGGAGAAAACTTCAGTGGAGAGACTGGGCTCTGGATCATCCATTACATTTTGTGATTTCTTTCTCACAAAGGATTCAGTTCTATTTCTAACCTCAAAGCTTGTATAACTGATGACAAATTGAGATACAAGCCAGTTTTCTTAGAGTATTGTTTATGGGAGACATGAGTTTCCCTAGGGAATGTTTTTTTCTATACACAGCTATTTTCTATTTAATGAATAGAATTTTTTTGAATATCTTAATAATACAAATTATACTAAATCCAAAATCTGTTTACTTCAATAAAGTCCTAAGATATGGCATTTCCAATTTCTTACTTATTCTCAAGAGTCTACAGTATTTCTTCATGCCATTTAAAGAAAACAATTTTTAGTATTTAAAACACTATACTCATTCATTGTTTGTAACTTTAGCATTTTATTTAGTTATTTTGTACTTATCCTTTGACAGTTTTATCATTGTATATATTGTCATTTTGCTGCTTTTGCCCAACTTTCTACTTAAGTATTAAATTGGAGTCAGAAAACTGGTTTGATTTCCAGCT
The DNA here is from genome assembly GCA_902729485.2 of Mus minutoides. Taxonomy (NCBI): domain Eukaryota; kingdom Metazoa; phylum Chordata; class Mammalia; order Rodentia; family Muridae; genus Mus; species Mus minutoides. Next base: position 73,382 of record LR752052.1, read on the forward strand.
TACACTGCACCTTACGAGCTGTCTGTAACTTCAGTTCAGGTGCTCTAATCCCCTCCTATGGCTTCTGAGGGTATTGCATGTGTGTGATGCACAGACATAGATGCATATAAAATTAATAAATCTTTTGTAAAACAAAAAAAGAAAAATTACAGCTTATTATTGTCACTGTAAAACATAAATATCCATACATGCCATTATAATATAACTAGAGAATTAAGTAATTTAGTAAACCAAAGGATGTTATGTATTGTGGTTATTCAAAAGGTGGCAGTTTCTGCTCTTATTTCTTTGTTCATATATTGACAAAACTTTGAAAAACACAAACATTGGGGTTGCCTTCATGAACATTTATACCCAACATAAAGTTCCTTCAGATGAGCATTAGATTTAGTGAAGACTCTCAGATTTTAGTATAAAGAATATTTTGCAAGTTTGAGCTAGTATGTTTGAGAGGCTGTGATGTAGAAAAGTAGGGAATTATAGAGCTGTGCATAGTATTGTAGAGAGAATTACCTACCTTTTCTTGAGACAGTTTGATGTAGCAGTTGCAGGCTAAATACTGCTGCAAATGTTCTTTTTCATCTGACTAGAGAAAAAAAATGGTTTTGGAACTTAAGGCCTCTATGGTTTGGGTCAATGAAATGCTATTTTCTAGCTTTTGTCAAGAGTTAACTTGTATAGAAACGGCAAATAATGCATTGTATTATCCAATTCAAATCCAACTGAGAAACAATACAAAAGAGGGAACAGATATATTATTTATGACATATTTAATAACAATATGATTATTTATAAAAGCAATAGTAGAATAGGCAGATAAGGGCAAGACTCAAGATGAGCCTATGAGTTATTCTCCCAATTAGACAGACATTATATTATCACAGATCGCTGGATACAGAGGCAAAAAGGCCTTTATACAGACAAGCACCAAGAAGCCAGGAAGTTAAACACACAGCTCACCTCTTCAATGAAATTAGTTGCTTAGCTGCTCTTCCTGAATGTTAGGAATAATGAACCTTTGCAACCGGTGATACTCTCTGATGAGGCAGGCCCTGCCCATGTCTCACAGAATTTTTGGTATAGCAGACCCTTTTTCCTTAAAACATTGAGTATTGCCTTTATACCGCAAAACCCATTCTTAGAGTGATGGTGTCGTTTCTTCTTCTCCTCCTCCTCTTCTTCTTCTTCTTCTTCTTCTTCTTCTTCTTCTTCTTCTTCTTCTTCTTCTTCTTCTTCTTCTTCTTCTTCTTCTTCTTCTTCTTCTTCTTCTTCATCTTTTTTTGTTAAAACAGTGTAAGGGACTTCCGTGTTATCTTAGGGCCAAGCCAATTCTGTATCCACAGGCGTTATGTTTACCTCAGTCATGTTCCCTACTTCTTACATCTGTGGTACTATCTCCGACTCAACAGTATCCATTCTCAGAAAAGAAGGCAGGTGTGCATAGTAAAGACTCTCAAGAGTAAACATGTCTTAAATTGTACACTTGGAACTGTGCTCATTGATACCTAAATATTCTCCCAACCGAATGTGCTTAAATATGGCTAAAGTAACCTGATCTGGGCTGGAATCCAAAACTTCTGACCCATCACTGGTTACTATAAAATTGGGCTGAGCCAAGGTTCTTTCTTACCTCATCCTGACAGTTTTATCCCTGCCTGCTGTAAAGCCTGCAGGGGAAACACCACTACGATAAACCTGCGAAATTGTTGTGGAATTTCCGGAAGTGCAAACAACTTACCGTGAGTCTGAAAGGAAAACAGAATATGTCTATCAGAATGCTGGCTGAGTCCCAGAAGCACAGCTCTAAAAGGAGCTGAAAATGCTCAGTCTCTACTCTTAGTTTCACCAAGTAAGTCACGGCTCAGTTACTTACATTTTCTGGTTTTCTCCATGTGGCCTCTTCCTCCGTCCTAAAGCTGAGAACATGCTCAATCCCGTAAACGTATGCATTCAGGTAACATTATAAAGACTGAGCATGTTTTATTTATATACCTAGAAGAGTGTGTGTGTGTGTCTGTGTGTGTGTGTGTGTCTGTGTGT
>LR752052.1:75521-112611 GCA_902729485.2 Mus minutoides
TAAGCATGGAAGCAAGACAAAGAAGGGAAAATGGTATAATTATATTAATCTTTTTAAAAAAGAAAAAAAGAACAAAAGAGCCAGTAGTAAAATATTCAACTATGTCAAATATCTCAGGAATTGAATTTCTCTGCATTTTGAGGACCACATAACTCTCAATTTTAAAGAGCTCACAGCATTAGACCAAAAAGAAATCAAAGAATCTTTATAAATATAAAGATCAACTGTTATTAATTCATTTACAAAATACCTATTAACTTTATGGCCTCACATTCTGATAGCGGTAAAGATAGATGATAAAGCTAATGAGACCATCTAAGAATTCTATGGACACATCTCCACTTATTATACTATAAAAAAGAAGAAAGAAGAGAGTTCTCACTAATGTCTCTTGGTAGCTGATCATTCTTGCATATTTCCACTTTGAATATTTCCATTTCCTTTTTTTTTTTTTGACTTAATTTTCTTACCTTTGTCTCAAGGTGTTATTAAAAATGCCAGATAAATTTCACATTCTTTGCCTAAATATATTGAGTAAAGCAAAGTCTTTGGTTATATGTATCCAATGTGGTGCCCAGATTCTGTATCTTATCTTGTTTTCCTGTACATTGTTGGGTGACGTTCTTGAATTGCATAGGGCTTCTTCCAGGAAGCCATGTGTGAATGCAGAAGACCACTCTCTTTCTGACTGAGGGTTCGCTTTGACTTTTTCCTTTGTGTATTTTCTCCCACAGTTTATTCTTTGTTTTAGGCACTTAATATGTGGTAAACCTACTACAAGTATTTTTTATATGTTTCCATGTTTTGTGTGATTCGAAACTGTCATTAAGGTTATCTGTTATAATGGAAATATCTGCAATAGAGAGAGATAATCTGTATGCCTAAGGATGCTAAATTTAAGTGTTTGAGTCTTATTATAATATACTAGTGTCGTAGTACAATCCTGAGTGTTGAGCTATTTCAATACAAGAAAATCCAAACAATGAAAGAGAAGCATTCAATGATAAATGGTGCTTCCCTTAAAATTTTCCTGACTTAAATAGGTCAGGACAAAATCGGGATCTAAATAAGATAGTTTAAAGGAAGATTTTCTCAGCCTCTCACATACCATCATTTTAATATTAATGAATTAGTTTTATGAAATGATTTCAATACTTATGAGAGAAAAGAACTTTAGAGTCACAAATATTGTAAATGGGTGAATAAAAATTATGCTTATTCTAATGAGATTCCAATTACTAAATTTAATATCTTTTAATTTCATAAGTGAAGTTGCAGTTAATTGAAATACTTCAATCAATAATTCTAACATTAAAATTAATGTTTTCCTCCTTAGTGATAGTGTATTCTTTTTCTTCTTTTTTGAATTCTTTCCTTATTGTGTTCCCAGACTTCCATTTCTAAAAATAAAAGCAATTTTAAAATACTGTAAATGTCACATTTCTTTGTTACAGGAAATTTCAATTTATAGATATTTCTTCTCATTGGGAAGTAAATATGTTAGGTATAATCATTTACAGATGGATCTGGAGGATATCATGCTAAGTGAGGTAACCCAATCACAAAAGAACTCACATGATATGCACTCACTGATAAATAGATATTATCCCAGACACTCAGAATACCCAAGATACAATTTGCAAAACACATGAAACTCAAGAAGAAGGAAGAGCAAAGTGTGGAAACTTCGATCCTTCTCAGAAGATGGGAACAAAATACCCATGGAAGGAGTTACAGAGGCAAAGTTCAGAGCAGAGATTGAAGGAATGACCATCCAGAGACTGCTCCACATGGGGATCCTTCCCATAAACAACCACCCAAACCAGACACTACTTAGATTCCAACAAGAGCTTGCTGACAGGAGACTGATATAGCTGTCTCCTGAGAGGTTCTGCCAATGCATGACAAATACAGAAGTGGATGCTCAGAGCCATCCATTGGACAGAGCACAGGCTCCCCAATGAAGGAGCTAGAGAAAGTATCCAAGGAGCTGAAGGAGTTTGCAGCTCCATAGGAGGAACAACAATATGAAATAACTAGTGCCCCCAGAGCTCCTTGGAACTAAACCACCAATCAAAGAAAACACATGGTGGGACTCATGGCTCTAGTTGCATATGTAGCAGAGAAGGAGAGACCCTAGGTCCTGTGAAGGTTCTATGCCCCAGTATAGGGGAATGCCAGGGCCAGGAAGAGGGTGTGGGTGGGTTGGTGAGCAGGGAGAGGGGGGAAGAGATAGGGGATTTTTAGAGGGGAAACTAGGAATAAAGATAACATTTGAAATGTAAATAAAGAAAATATATAATATAAAATCATTTTTAAAATGTCATTTACATGGGTTTTTATATTTACATGGGATTTATATATATATTCATATATATATATATATATATATATATATATATATATATATATATGTGTGTGTGTGTGTGTGTGTGTGTGTGTGTGTGTGTGTGTGTGTGTGCCATTTACTTGGGTTTTATATATATTTACATTCATGAGGCATGGTATGGTGAATAGATGCTCTAACTTTATAGCACTATAAGTAAATATTAGATATGCATGTCAATGATTTTTTACAGTAACACAGGCCTCAGGAATACTCTCACTTGCTGTTAATGGTCTAATATTGTCAACTTAATAGGATGTACCATCTCAAAGATGAGATTCTGGGCATTTCCTTGAAGAATTTTCTAGATTAAGTTAATTGAGATAGGATGACTCATCTTAACTGTCAAACTGATAATAATGTGAGTGGAGGTGAGCATCAGCATTCATCCTATTGACACTGCATGTGAATGATATGTGAACGGCTGCCTCAATGCTCCTGAAGTTATAACTTTCCTACACTGATGGGATGCATCTGTGATCCATGAGCCAAAAATAAATATGCACTCTCTAGTTTCTTTCTGGTCTGTTATTTTCTCGCAAGAATGAAAAAAAAATAATGGTGTTTTCTTTTTAAAGGTTTGAGAAAATAAGGGTTCAAAGCTGAGCAATAATCAATGATGCACAAAGGCTGCACTTAACTAAAAAGGGACATAGAGGCACAACCGCGATGCATCAGGACTGAAGGCTAGGCTCTAATCAACCGTGTATTTTAGCATTTTTTAGAGTATAAGGAACCAGAATATATTCTCCTAAAGTATCTGCAACTAGTAATGCAACTCATTCTTGATATTGATGAATAAATTTTAAGGATCAACAATCTATTAGAACAGAATTATGCTTCCCCTGATGTGACTTACTAAGAAAAGACATAATGACTTATTATTAAAAAATAAAACAACACATAAACACTTATATATATTATATGTAAGATATAAATATAACATATAAAATGTCTGACTCACAGAATGAGCAGCATGATTACAATTTAAAACAAAAGTATATAAACCCTTAGCAGAATCATATGATAAAGTCAATAATAATGGCTTTACTCCCTTGTGTATCAATATGATTTTCTGAAAGAAAATGAATAGCCAACATTGTGTATTTCATGCATTGCAGAATATGTTGCTGTACTGACAGCAGCCATCTTCAGTAAAAAGCAGAGTTCTCAGAGAGGCTCCTGATCCAGCTTCCATTTGAAAACAATAGCTCCTGATTGCTCATGGGGATTAAGCTATGCTAATTATACAACTCTAGTATAACTCCCTTAAGCAGGAATCACTACCTCATATTTTGCTACTACTCCTTTAAAGGCTTAAACTTAACTTTACTCAAATAAAGCTGATTTTAAGTTTCCATTTACTTCATTTCTAACTTTGCCTAAAGCATATGTTAAAATTTACATTTTAAATCTATCATACAGGGAGATGCAGACATTTCTGAGGGTTAATAGCACTTGTAACTAGCTCTTCCAGAAGGCCTGAGTTCAGTTTCTAGGGCTCTTATCAACTATTACACAACTTAGCATTCCAATTCAAGAGGGTTCAATGCCTTCAGACTTCAGCAGACATCCACCCACATATGACATAGACTTTCAGAGGTACGCACAACACATAAATAATAATATCTTTAACTATTGTAGAATCAAAACTGAAGGAGAAATCTGAGTGCCATAAACATGTTTTACATTGTATGTTAAGTGAAAATCTGGATCAAGGGCTCAGTCTAAAGAATCCATTTAGGACAGTTTGTCGGTCAGAAAGCCATGAGTTTCACAATTTATGAATACAGATAAGAGGGTCCTGTGAAATAGATTTTGATAATATCACCAACATCTCATGGGAAAATCCAATATGATAAAAATGTTTGTGCAATTTCCTCAAAACCTAATACTCAGAAAAGATTTTGATAGAAAAGATAAAACCAGAAGCAAGGAACTTGCAAAGAACACATCATTTCTCAGTTTGTAAAATGCTAGAGGGATAATTAGGGAATTATAACATGTATCCTTCATTTACCTCCTGATTACAAATAATTTCTAATCTTCTTGAACAATTAGTTATGTTAACTAGTCAATATGTTATGTTTTCAAATTCAGAGATTGCGTGTGGAATTGCGAATGTTAACCTTAACTTATTGGAGTGACTAAACAAATTATACCAACTTGTAATATTAAAAATGGATATCTGTTTTATATGTGTATTTATATTTTCTTTTCTTGCCTTCTAAAAACTCTCAATCACCTTAAAGGAGGAGACTATATTTAAACAAACAAACATAACATAAAAATTAAAAACAAATTCATACACCTTTGTTGTATTAGAACCTAGCTAAGTATCAGTCATATTTGAAGATAGTTTCCAGAAGAACTGACATTAAATGAAATGCTAACACTTTCATAACCTTCAGAAATTGAACAAATGCTATTTTATATGTTCTTGATGCCAAAACCAATAAATAACCAAATTTAAATGATGGAAGAAATAATCTATATGTAGTATTTCTATTAATTTATTTTATTTAAATTAGGTTAGTTATGGTTTTGGATCAGTTATGTTGTTGTTGTTGTATCTTTATTTTAGGTATTACTCAAATTACTGTAAAGCTATAGAAGACAAAAGTAAAGATAGGTAAGAAATATTTTTAAATGGTCAGCTACCAAAATATTTATACAAGTGACATAATATAGACTGATAATGATATAAATGTATATTTAAAATATAAAATATAGTAAATATCATAATTAATAGATCATATATTTACTTAGGAATACACATTACACACACACACACACACACACAGGCTCGCACACGCACACACACACATATGTGTGGGGATTTGAGCTAGGGTCTCTGCTTATATGCTGTGGTGGTTTAGCTTGGGTCTTATGTGGGACTCCTAACAGTGAGAGAGGGGCTGTCTCTGAGTCTTTTGCATGCTCTTGAGGCCCATCTCCTCCTACTGGGTTGCCTTGTTCAGCTTCTATATGAGAGTTTGTGCCTAGACTTGCTACATCTTCTAGTGCTTTGTTTATTTGATATTTCTGGGAAGGCTGCTTTTTTCTGAAGGGGTAGGGAACATCAGTAAAGCTTGAAGAAGGGAGACATGAGAGATGGTGATGGAGAAATTTGGACAAATGGAGGAGGAGAGCCTCTGCTCAGGATGTATTGTAGGATAGAATAATAGTTTTAAAAAAAGAAAGAAAAGAAAAAAATTAAACACCACCTCTAATGAAAGGAACTAACATTCAGTTAAAACCAAATTATCAATATTACCAGAATAATATTATTAAGTAAAATTGTTTCTAACATGAAGAATCAAACTACACAGTTTCTAATGAATAATGAGTCTATAGAACTACTCTCTAGTACTATTCATAAAATAGCTTTTAAGTTGCTGAATGACTGAAAAAATCTGAATAAGTATCATAACATATCCTATAACATAGGAATTATCAATTTTAAACTGAAAAAAACATTATTAGTCTTAGACTTGATGGAAGGGTATATCATATAACATATATTATTTTATATATTGCATATTATACATAAATTTATAAATTACATTTTGGTATTGTTATGAAATTAATTGAACCTGATACAAACACACTGTGATGCTACAGATGCTGAAATGAGACCTTAGAAAATACAAGGAAGTAACCTTAAAATTCCTAGTGGGAATAAAATATGAATTTATTTTTAAAAGATAGAAAGGACTACAAGTGATATAAAAAAGAAAGAAAAGAAAAGAGTCCTTGTGAAGGATGCGATGTTGATATTTATTAAACTTTTTACTTAAATGGAGAAAATGAGATAAAAAAGTTCACATTTTATTTTTATATATGTTTTTATGTAGGAGTCATGAACTCTGCCTATACCACGAGTGAGAAAAATTTGCTATTTTAACACTGTTTCTATTTTGTTGATGAATTGCATAATCTAAAAAGTCTTCTAATCTCTAAATTTCTATGACCATTAATTTTCATTTATGAATTGATTCATACTTGGAAGAAAGAAGGAAAAAAAACTTAAATGTTTCTTGCTATTGCTGTAAACACACCCTGAAATCAACTGTTTATATTAGAGGCAGAGACCAAGAGAAACCCTTGGTATGGGGTCAAGAAACTGCAGCTCTCCTGCCAAGTTATTCTCCTATATAAAGATTCTAATTTAAAATAACTTGAACAAAGCATGAAAATATTCATGAGATATCTTCAGTATAAAATTATCACAAAATTGAAACACAAATTTTTGGTGTTTTATAATTTACAAGAATGAATATGAACAGCAATCTAATAGTGCTATGTGAAGTTTCAGGTAATCAAACTGGAATTTACAAGTTTATAAAATAAATCACTCCACTCAACAGATATTCATGACACTACATAACAGATTGATTTTAAATGTAGTGTAGTGATTAGTCCCAGTGAGCAGACATTACTGTGTATAATTAGTTTTAGCAAGTCAGAAAAACATATTATCTATAGTGATTGATGATACTGCAGCTATGAATGTGAGAGTCAATAATTAAATTAAATTGCTTTGAAAGCATGGGAAGAGTTTTTGCCATTTTAGTAGTTTAAATAGTCCTTATCTCGAAAACTGTCAGCAATATTTTGCCTCTCATATTTTATTTAATTCTTACTTCTTCGCATGGATTTATATCCAAATTTTATTATGCAGTAATTAGTGGAAAAAATTAAAGTATATTTTATCTGCTGCATTGCTTAAATCTTTGTTAAAGGCTATCTTCAAACAATTCTTATTCTGGGATATTTTAGAAAAATCTTGTATTGTAAGCAGTGACTTTACCTCTTGGTCGTCTGAGACTGGGTTTATTTAAAAATGATATATTTACTCATTCATTATTTTATTTATTGTCGGTAGTTCTGAATATATGTGCACATGTATGTGCAAGAATGCACAGATACCAGTTCCCTAAGAGATATAGTTATTGGAATAGAAGTTGTTTTGTTTTAATTTGCTTTATATTTCGGGTATCACCATGTGCTGATTACCCTTCTTTTTTATTTATTGATTGATTGATTGATTGATTGATTGGTCTAATGCACCTTACTAGGAACATTGTCAGTGTGTTTTCCTTCACTAATGATCATTCAGACACCACAGACAGAGTCATTTCTTTCAACAACTGGCAGTCTCACTTTACAGCACAATTGTACTCTCATCTTTATGAGAATATATATTTAAAACTGTTTTCCTTAAAATTCAGTAGGTTAGGGGAGAATTTTTTTTTTCTTTTTTTTTTTATCCACGCCAACATACTTAAAGACAGTAATTCTGCCCTACTGAGTCCAGGATTTGAGTTCCTACTTTAATTTTTCATTACAAATTATCAATGATTATGAGAATGCTCGACTCTCCCATAGTTAATGTACATTCTTTTGGGTGACTTTTCCTCTCAGATATCCTCTTAGTATTTTATCTATACTTTTCTCTAAACCATAGACCAATTCATTTTACCAAAAAAGCAAACAGTTCACTTCCCATGATGAGCCTGTAGGGCAATACAATTGACTACAACATTTCAAATATAAGCCAAAGTAAGGGTATTGGGGTCCCAGAAACAGTAGGAGTAATTTTAAGAAGGAGTTTAGAAATCTGTCCTTAATCTCCTATTTTTTTTCATAGCATACTGTTGGCTCATTCTCAATGTTTCTTACACAGATAAAACGATTATTTCTCCACTCAATTAATTCAGTCTCATTCTGTGATTTTTCCCTCTTATGATAACACATTCAAGTGACAATTTACTCTTGTTTTCTTAGTGAACCTCCCACACTCTGGGCTTTCTGCTCTATTTATTCATTTACAAAATTGTTCTGATAGAAGATTAAATATCAGAACAATAGGACCCTTATCTCTAATTAGAAGCCCTACACAATAGTAGAATATGCAGTTGGGAGGTTTCTACATTAAGAAAATATTATAATTCACTTATATATCCTACACGGTCCATGTAAATCACTCAGTGGTGCTCTTGATCAAATCAAGAGCTAAATTGCATATTAAATGCATGAAGCTATAGCTAGCATATCTTTTCTCCACTGCTTATCTGTGAGCAATAATAGTGCCTTATACATAAGATGAATTATTTTCCTCTATCAAGAGTGTCTTCCTTGTTGGGGTACCTTGTCACAGTCTCAACACACAGGAGATGACTGATTATGGAATAGAACTTCATAAACTACAAACCAAATTCAAACTTTTCTCTTTGAAAATGATTTCTTCAGATATTTATCATGGTGAAGGACAGTTGACTAACATACTTCTATCCTAATCTTATAAACTGGATATCATATTCTATTGCATTAATCAAAGGATCCTAAAAGCTTTACAAGTGACTGCACAATAAAAGCTAATTTGTCATTTCCAACTGATGAAATAAAGTGAAGGGGATTCTGGTTCACCAAAAATCCAGGTTCCTTGTGCTCTGTTGCAAGGGCATAGTAAATCCTCTTGCAGTTTCCACAGGTGAGCATGGATGAAAATTATTTCCACCACTTTCTGACCACAGAACCTCAGTTGAATACCATTTCAGTGCAGGAGATGCTGTGAAAAGCCTAAGCATGTGCTCACTGGGTACATGGACACCAGTAGCCAATAGTTGGTATGACATCCTTTATTTTGCTGAACATATATAATATATTTGATTGTAGTTTCCTATGGACTTTGTTGAAGACATTAATACTGTGCATGTGCTCTGTCTGTACCTATAACTATCTATTCATTTAGTTGTTCAAAAGTATGACGTCTCTTAAAGACAAAATTCAAGATTTCAGGTGACAAATGTACATGAGACTGGAGAATGAATGTGTGCTGACCACTGTTTGAGACCCGACAGCCTGAATTTGAATCTTAAGTGCTTTATATTTCAACTATGTAACTATGGTAGTATTTAATTTGTGACTCCTCTTTCTCATTTACTAAAAGGATATAACAATAGTACCTAGAAGAGTTACAGAAATAAATACTATGTAATTAACTTAGGTAATGCTAAAATAATGAAGCTAAATAAACATAGGGTTGCATTTTTATCACTGAGTAGGTATTGATGCTAATATATTGAGCACTTAATACAGTAAATGCCTATGATAATGGTATAATAATCTGTCACACTATCAAAGAGAAATCATCTGAGCCTTTGCCTGCGTATGTATAAGGATTCTGGTTCTGTGTAATCTAGTGTAATGTGATACCAAATGCCAGAATTAATTACCTTTATCAGAAAATTCCTGAAGTAATAAATACTACAACTAAAGTCTAATAAATATTGAACATTTATAAAAAGTAAATTGGTATTCTATTATTTAATAAAATACAAATAGTGAGCTTACTCCACATAATATTTTCTAGAAGATATAGTATATGTTGTATGCAATATAATATCAAAATTGAAGAATTTTCTACATCACTGTGGATTAATCCTCCAACATAATAGAATACTATGGGTCTTTTGAATTGCCCTAAATAACACCATGATAAAGACTGAAAATTGAGGACTCACTAGTCCAGAGGGTTAGAGCCACTACCATCATGGTAAAGAAGGTGGCAACAAGCGGGAAAACATGGTGCTGAAGCAACTGCTGAGAGCTTACAAGTGATCCATAGCCATGATAAATAAGAGATCCAAGTGGGAATCCTGTGGTTCATGAAATCTCAACCATCCCTAGTGGCACAAGCCCTCTAATAAGGCCATAACTTCCAATCCTTTCCAAAGAATTCCACCTACTAGAGACAAAGCATTTGAATGTATGAGCCTATTGGGGCCATTTTCATTAAAACCATAACATTAGTGATTCTAGATTTTACACTGAATTATGAAATGAAAAAGGAAAAAAAATATCTTTACTGAATATTTATCTATTCCATAAAAACTACATTGACAGCCGAAAGCCCCTGAGACCTCAATCTTAAACAAAGAACTTCAGCGAACTAAGGAAGACTGAATGTGGGAGAAATAGTCTTTTCCAGAGAAAAATCCAATTGATTGTCTAATACCAAGTGGTCAAACAAAACTGAGCATGTAATATCTAGGCCTGTATATGTATATATACATACTTGTGTGTATATAATGTCAATTAATGAAAAAAATGTGTATGATAGAGAGCCAGGAGAGCTTATAGAAGAGGATTGGGAAGGAATGAGGAACATAATTGTACTATAATATTAAAGTAAAAAAGAAAATATTAAAAAGTAAAGATAGTTTTATGATTTATGATCCAAAGAAGTTTTGAAGAGTAACTTGGGTTGCTTAGTCCCACTCATACCCATTATAGAATGTTTTGCTTTTTGAGATTTTAATATTTAGAACCACTTAAAAGATCACTCAGAGAAACACAATGTGAGTTTCAATGTTCTCTAATAAGCTCAGTATATTTCCTGACACATTGTCTCTTAAAAAACAAAACACTTGACCAATAGTTGTTATGTGTCAAATAAAAAATAAAGTTGTATGAGATGACAGTGACCTTTAGTAGTTCATAGCTGACAGCTGTCAATCTCATTACCATGCTGTTCATATGATCAAAGACCTGTAGAGGCATGATGTAATTTCTTTGGCCATTCTTTCTTATAACCCTGTACATAAATGATATGCTATACTGAAACAAAGCTTGGGACAATTTCTACTGAGAATGAATTAGGAGCCAAAAATAAGAGACAATAATAAACCCTTTCATTAAGCTCCTTTCTTGTTTCAGACTTATATGAGATCAGCCCTAATTTTCCCTCTCCAATCAGAAATGTAAACACTATTGTCATCCTGCAGGCTCTCAACTGGCTTCAAAATCACAGCTAGCATGCAAATCACCATGTACAAGTTCCATAAAACCTCCACTTATGACTTATGCTATAAAAACTTACCTTATTATGCTCCATCAATACATCAAATTTGAAAACAAATGTGTATTCATCGAGCATGACTTCTGACTTCAGCTATATTTGGGTCATAATTTTGTCTTGATTCAACTTCAAAAAATAATTTGTTTCCTCCAACAAAAGAGAATACAGTGAAGTTGGACTCACCTTGTATGAAACCTTAATTGACATCTGTTAAGTCATGAAAATTTCCCAAGTGTTGTCACCAACTCCTCTCTTGGGGATCTTCCAATATTGCTATGCAGCTTGTATTTTGCTTTGTAAATACAAACTTATTATGCCACTCTGCTATTTCCTTCAAGACATACATTTTCACCAATGAGCATCTCACATTCCTTGTCACTTCCTTACATCAGTATTACTCATGAAAATGTCCATTTAGAACCTTATCCCAAGTCATAAACTTGTTGTAGTATTCTATGAATGTATGAATCTTCTCATTTATTAATAAGGTAGAAAAAAGTCCTCCATAAAACTGAGTGGCTCAATGGAATGAAAGAAACCCCGAATTAAGACTCCTTCAAATAGAGTTTGTCTGTGATCTCCCTAGACTTTGTATGTGACCCATAAAGCTGCAAAAAAAAAAAAAAAAAAAAAAAATAGCATTAAGCATTTCAGTGAGCAAGTCAGAGGAAGAGAGACAGACAGACAGAGAGACAGAGGCAGAGGGATACTATCTGTTTTAATACACACATGCTGTTTGTCAAATCCTCTATTCTATATTATATGTTAGAACACTTTCTCTGAATTTGTTTAATATATCACATTTTAAAATATGTGTGAATCAAGTCATACATCAATATTCCTAATACTATTTATCTATTACATGTTTTTTTTTTTCCTTGTCTATAATTCTTCTCTAGTGATCTTCACAAGGACCATTCTCAGGGTTTTGGAGTAAGAAGAGTTTATTTCAAAAAATGTCTACCTGAGGAAATATCTAGACTCTAGGTAGGAATTGTAATGGTATTGTTCAGGGCAGTGGGTGTGGGGGAATAAAGGGAGTGGGAGAAAGCCTGCATCCCACCAGAATTCTGGTGCTTTGTGCAGGCACTTGCAGGAGGACTGCTGCACACTTCCCACACTGACCCGGGTGGGTGCCTGGCTGTGGGAAGCCACTGAACCCAGCCTGCCCGTCGGTGGACAAGGGGCAGTTCTAGGTCTCTGAGCCTCACTGAGGCCAGAGATAACAGGTTCTCAGTCTCTGGCATCCCAGATTTGCTGGACACCATGAAAGAGCTGAGAACAAAATGGGGGCCCCAGGGGTAGCTCAGTTATCCCTAGGGTATTAGGGAGCTGAGGGCAGGGAGAAAGGGTTTGCTGAGTGGTTGCCACACAGGTGAGACTCCTTGGTCCAGTACATGGCTGGAGTGCAGGAAGCCCTTTTGGCGGGAGGTTAGGAGCAGCTATTTAAAGGAAAGCCTATCCCATCCTTTAAGCATGGCAGGCCTTAATAAGCAGGTGGTTTTAAAGCTTTACTGTAGAAAGGCAGGGGAAAGAGAGAAGGTAAAAAGAGGGAGAGAGGTTGGCCATGGCCATGTGGAAAGAGTGGGGGTGGGGGGAGAAGGAGGGCTAGAGATTAGAATAAGAAAGGTAAGAGCTTAGAGAGAGAGTGAGAGAGGAGGGGCCAAGCAGCCTCTTTTATAGCGGGCTAGGCTATCTTGCTGTTGTCAGGTAATTGTGGGGAGGAACATACCTGGCTATAGTCAGGTAACTGTGGGGGCAGAGTCTAACCAGAATGCTAGGAGCTTCGGATATTTTCTGCGTGACTTATAGTCACAGAATTATGGAGTTGGAGGATCTATGGTGTCAGGTACCTGTCTCTGGGAATGTGGCTCATTGTTCTGTCCCTTGTTTCCTACTGGGTCTCTACTGGGTCTCCAGAGCAAGCCTCATTCAACCAAAACAGGCTGCCTTTCAAGGCCCCACAGTATTGTAATTTCTATACATTTTTAGTTTCCCTTTCTGCTTGCAGTGGTTCCATCTTTTCACTACTAAGCGTCATTATATTCTTATTTACCATGTTTACACCTCCAGGAAGTACTTGAAAATGTCAGCAGATTTGTAGAGAATGGGAAGTGATTTCAGAATAGAATAAACTATTTGTGAAATATACTTTGCACAGCGTTGATAAATTAGCTTTAATTTTCTCCTTTCTCAGCACTGCTTTTGTTTGCATAGTACCATCTACAGCAACCTGATATTACCATGACTAAGTTATAACCATTCAGCTTTAGAATGAGAATGAATAGCTGTAAGTCGGAACAGCTGACTGACTTTGCAAGTCCAAAAGCAATGCATTTCAGCTGATATGATAGTTCAGTTGGTAATTTTGCGGTCAAAACCCTCGATAAGTTTGATCCCTGTCTTCACCACACACACACACACACACACACACACACACACACACACACACACACACATATAATTGCGTTCTTTGAAAGCAAAGAATTACATAAGAGAATTACCAGTGCCATCACTGTCCAGGCACCTCATATAACATTTTATAGGCTAACCAATGCTTTATTCTCTAACTTTAGTATTTATTATAATATCTGTGATGAGACCAGATCTTTGTAACCAGAGAGTTAAGTGAATTTCTGCCTAGGTAAAGTAACCAACCTATAATTAGAGCTAGATAGATTTCATGCTGTTACACTGAATATAGGTATCACTGAACTAGAGAAAGCACATGGATTTCTTGTGGATAAATTGAGGAGAGAAATGATCACATAAATAATTAGGCAAAATTCAACACTGCTATCAAATAGTACATGCTCGAGTGAAAGTTGGAATGGGCATGGCTTTGATTAAAAATAAAGGTCTCATAAGGTTTCCTTAAAGTGACTATCAACCAAAACCAAAGTAAGAATTCAAAAACAGACTGGGATGCGCCTCTCTACAACTTCATGGCACACACATATATTGGTGGTTATATGTGGTGAAAAGATATTTAAAGGAGCAATTTGTGAAGTCTTTATTTTTCTTTGTAAAAAGAACAAGTCACTGAAGTTCCAATGACACTGCATTTAAGAAATGTATTGATAAACTGTGCCAATAAAGCACCCTGCTATAGGAAATGCTCTTCAGCTAGAAATTGCTGAACAGGAAATAACAAACCAACTAGCACAAGAATATGCAGTTACTATCTTGAGAATGTGTAATCATGTGATTTTTTTTTATAAAGACGTTGAGTTGCTGATTGAAACAGTCTATGCTTATCATAAAATCAAACAAGTAAGTACTTGTATTAAAACGAGAGAAAAATCACTTTTTCTTACAGCCTAGCAAATTGCAATCAATACCCTGCTTGCCTAGTAGTTGAAATATTTTTTTATCAATTTATCTGCAATTACCAAAGAAATATCATGCTGAGGCAATTACATGCTGTTCCCACTTTTTGAAAAGTAGCATTTTGTAAAAGCATACTTGAATATATGTATTAGCCCGGCAGAAATTCAGAGGGAAGCAGTAGAAACTGCTGAGAAAAATGCATTAAATTTTACTATTTCATTTCAAAGTATTATAAAGTTTAGGATTAGTTGCAAGTTACAAAACAGTTAGGCTTATTTATGAGTCTGATAGTAATGATTCCAGCTGTATTTCTCTATAAAAACCTATAGTTAAAATATACATCATGTTGTTTATATTGTCTAAGATGTCTGCTGCTTTCTATTGTTAATTATATTAAATTTCATATATTTTTGCAATATACTAGTAGTACAAAAGAATAAATTATCCTAGATGCCTTTTTATTCACTTTTATGAAATTTCAGGTACAATTTGAATCATTTCATTTGACTTGGTGCATTTGTTTTACAATTCAGGTCTTAAGGGTAGATACTTTGCTATCATCTCAATGGTGCAAACTATATATATATATATATATATATATATATATATATATATATATATATATATATCCTAGACATTTTCATCTCTTGTTTGTAGAGCCCTTGAAATCCATATTCAAGCTGTGAAGTCGATGGTCAGCTTGAGAGTCCTTGACTGCAAGCCAATATTTCTTTTGATATAAAATGCTTAACCGAGTAAGGATGATAGTCACCCAATGTTGACTACCTTTCAGGGAAATCCAGCAAAACCTCCAAAGAGCATTGTATTTATTTATACATATAAATAAAATATGAAAAAGGTGTTTTCTTCAGCTTTGCAAAATGTAGAACAAATTTAATAATCACATAGGTTCAACACAGTAAACTAATTTAGTGTCAAAATCTCCTAATGTTAACTGCAGAAACTGAGTTCAATGCAGCATGAAAGTAGCATATTAGAGATTATTATTTCTTAGTCAAATTGATAATGTTCGAGATAATGACTTTATGTAAAGGAAACTATTGTTTGATGTCTAATGAGTTCAGTGTTTCCATGTTGTGGCATACGTTCACTTTAAACAAAGATACCATACATTTAATAGTGCTGAGAAAACCATCACAGCTGCATTTAGAGTATGGTACTTTGTATTTTTTGTAGCCCCAGTTGAGATAACATTTCTCATTGGTAGGAAGACATTATTAAAATGAATTGAGGAAAACTGCCATACCTGAATATTGCTGAATTTTTCAGACTCTAATTTTTTATTGTAATTTTTTTTCTGGGTTTTCTTACTACTTTTCTATTAATTATTATTAGCAGTGAGATATGTAAAATCCAATACATATTTTATTAATTATATTTTTACTGATTCTTTGACAGTGTCTTACTGTACTTTGATAATATTTAACTCCATTTCCTCCTCTGACTCCTAATGGATTCACCTTCATCTCTCTAGCTTGATCTTGTGCAGGCAATCATAGCTGCTGTAAATTCATGAGTCTGGCAATGTGACATGTCCAGTAGACAGTATTTGGTTATTGTCCTCCTCAGCTTTTGTCTCTTAAATTCTTTAGGCCCCTCATTTCAAGATTGTCCCAAGCCCTTGGGTAGAAGGTGTGATATAGATGTCTCATTATTGCTAAGCACTACATTGAGACAGGTTCTCTGCACTTTGACCAGTTGTAAATTTATGCATTAATCATCAGCAGCAAAATTAAGAAACTTCCCTGAAATTTGCACTAGTCAAAGGGTAGAGAGATATGCATGATAAAAACAATTTGATATTATATCCTCAAGCAAAATAATATCATTAGGTCAACCTCCAAGGCCTGTTATCTTTTTAACTACAGTGACATGTCCAGCTGTATAACCTTATAGTAGATTCTTGGTGTAGTCTTTAGTATCTCACTTAAAAGAATAATTTAATCTGCAAATATGGATACTTTGACTTCTTCCACTCTTAACTATTTTCTTTGTGTATTATCCTTTTGCTTTATTCTAAGTAAGGTTTTCCTCGTATAGAGTACAAGTGGGTGAAAATGGAAACTTTTTTCTAGTTGATCTTAGAAAGTTTTAGGTTTTTCTTTCTTTCTTTTTTTTTTTCTTTTTTTTTTATTGGATATTTTATTTATTTATATTTCAAATGCTAGTCCCTTTCCCAGTTTCCCTTCCAGAAACAGTCTATTATATCCCCCTTTCCCTGCTTGTATGAAGGTGCTCCCCACCTACCCACCCACTCTCACCTTCCTGCTCTCATATTCCCCTACACTGGGTCATTGAGCCTTCATAGGACCAAGGTCCTTTTCTTCCATTGATGCTCAACAAGGCCATCCTCTGCTACATATGCAGCTGGAGACCTGGGTGGCTTCATGTGTACTCTTTGGCTTGGTAACATAATAGTGATGATTTTAGAGAAGTCCTAATGTTCTGAGAAAAAATATGTACTGTTGGGTATTTAGCAGATATGGTCTTTAGACCATTAATGATATTAGTAGATATTAGTAAATATTAGGTCTTTTGATTAATGATCATATTTAATCTTAGTGTTTAATTATTTTTTATATGTTATCTGTCTAAATATTCAAGTGAGGTATTGATATCATGCATTTCTACTGTAATTTTATGTTTAATGATACTTTCTTTGTGAAGTTGAATGTGTTTATAAGTATATATGCATATTTGTAATCTCAGATTGATGGATTGGCCTTGATCAAAATCATATAACTCTCTTCCTTTCTAATGACAAAATTTGGTGTTAAACCTATTTTATTGGATAAGAGAATGGTATTGCCTTCTTGTCTTTTGATTTCATTTGTTTAGAATATTTTTCTTTAAATTAAGATGTTTATCCTTGCAATAAGTTTTGTTTTGGGAATCAATTTAAAAAAATAAGAATTCAGTTTTCTAAAATTAGAAAACTGCTAGTCTGTACGTTTTGGCATATAATTGACATGGCATTGATAAACAGTTATAAATGAAAGAAAGTTTTTTTCACTGTCATTTTGCTGATTTTGCATTAATTTAGACTTTCTTGGTTTCCTTTTGTTTAATGAGTGTCATAACTTTTACTTTTTCTTCCTGTAGCTTCTTGAACATGTTTACCTTTCCCTTCAGATTAAAATACCCCTCTCAGCATTTTCTATAGGATTGGATTCTACTTCTTAAATTTCTTTTCTCTGTTTTAAGATAGAGACATTTTCTTTTACCATCAATAACTAGGTTGTATTGGTAGTTTTGTTCTCTCTGGGTGTAAAAAGCACCAGCTCAAGCTGCCCTTGATGCATAGGCTTGTACTAAAACATCACATGTTGTTCAAATAAATGAGGCTCTGTATGTGAGTTGTTTGATTTTTTTAGTGCTTTCAATATAATTTCCTTGTTCTATACATATACTGTTTTCTCTGAAATATGATGGGAAGAGTTTCTATTCTGGCCTGGTTTACTGGATGCTTTTATACATTATATCAGGAAGGGCTTCTCTTAATTATCCATAGGTACTTTCCCAATGATTTTATCATAGATATTTTTATTATTTTCTATAAAATTCTTCTCTTCCCTCTATTCTCACTATAAGTAGATTTTGATTTTTCATAGAGTAACAAAGTTGCTTACATGTTCTGTTCATTTATATATATATTTTTAAAAATATCATTGAAAATATCAGGTTTTTAAATTTCATAAAGATACATAATTAGAAAAATTGTCAAACGTTCACCTTCTACTCATTTGTAATTAAATTCTTAAATTAAATTAAAGCATATTGTGGGAACTAAAAGGGGGGCATAGGGGAAGAAGGGGGAGGGAGAATAGCCTACATCAGGCCAGAGTTCCTCCTATGCTCTGGGCAGGCAGACAAGGAAGCACTGCCAGATGCTTTCCACTCAGGCCTTGGTAGGCATCTAAGCCACTGACTGGGGATGGACAAGGGGCAGCCCCTCACCGGGGACCCCGAGGCAACATCCTGTAGCCCTATGGTTATGGGAGAGAGGGCTGAGAGAAGATGTTCTCACACAGGCTAGAGTAAGCGCAGCAGGCCTTGATGAATAGAGACAATCTATGGTTTTAGAGCTTTATTGTAGAAAGGCAGGGGAAAAGAGATAAGGTAGAAAGAGAGAGAACTGCCATGGCCAAAAGGAGAGAAGAGGTAAAAGGAGAGAGAGAAGAATGGCTAGAGAGTAAGAGGGAGTGAGAGGAAAGGAGTGAGAGGAGAGATAGGAAGTTAAGGGGAGTAAGAGGAGTAAGAGCAAGAGAGTGAGGTGGGGCCAAGCAGCCCTTCTTATGGTATGCTGCTATCTTTACTCTCGCTAGGTAACTGGGGAGGAATTTAGCCTGAAGGTCATAAGCTTGGAACATATCCACACACTAGTACTACTAATGTGGGGGTTGTGGGAGGCAGTAACTTCGACAGGAATCAGGGTTCCAGGAGACATGAAAGAACTCCTTCCATCCCATGTAGGTGAATTATAACCACCAGGTCCCAGGGTTCAACATCTCAGCTCCACTGGAGACCAGACTGTCTTTGTATAGTCAAATGCCCAACAACATATTTTAAGCAATGTTCACATTAGTAGTCTACAGGAAATTGATAATTCCTTGGAAAATTTGAAAATAATGATATACTTTAGAGTATACTTTAGGACAAAAGAAATGAACAGATTTTTAAGAGCATGAGGAGATTCTTTAACTGAACTCTTCAAAAAAGAAAACAAATAGGAAAGGGAGGGAATGAAAGAAGCCCTGAAATATAGAGTATTTAGTATATAGAGAATATTTAGTATAAATAAATATATAGTATACTTAGTATATAGAGTCCTAAAATGCAAATGGACATGGATTTCTTTTAGTGTTGTTTTAATATGTGATGATCATAATTTATAAATCATAATTGTTTATATATATTGCTAATATTTAATGGTAAGTATGTGATCTGGCTTTTAAGACAGAAATTTTATCGAATATGCAATAGAGAAATGGCAATAATTTCTTAGTCCTCTTCTGCTTGAAGCTTGAGTCATTCACTTGGCTTCCCTGTCTGTAATGTGTATTCACATTAAATGGAAGGTTTCTTCAAACACATATTTTATGCAAGTTATCACCTTGTTAAAGCACAGTAAACTCACTAGGCTTTGTTATTATTATATATAAGGCTATTATTACTTTCTAGTACAGCAGATTGTTATTCTGTGTTTCTTAAAATGGCACTGATATAAATCTCTGGGATACCAAAGCAATTCTTAAGGAAGGTTCTTCTTTTTGTTAAAGTGTCAGTTCCCTTTTCTCCCTGAAGTGCTTTCACTGCATTCTACATGGAGTCTTCCCTTTCACACAGCATTGCTAGTATTTCACACTGGTGAACAGGGCTTCGCAGAATGATTAACTGTAGGTCTCCCACTGTGCACAGTTAGTAGAAGCTGGTACAGCAGATGTTTCTCCTTCAGATCTTTAAAGACTATAATTGGGTGAAAAAAATATTGTTTTACTTAATTCGATTTGCTACTGCTTTGATTTGCTGGGAAATTTGTAGTTTAACTCTACAAGAATATATTGTTTTGAACAAGTAGATTTATCCAATATATGACTCAGGCATGTACCGATAAAATATAAAGGACTGACATCAGTAAAAAAAAAAAAAAATAGATTTTTCAGAAATTCAGAGAATTCCATTTGAACTTGGAGTAACTCTTTTTATCAGAACGTCTTAATTGGTTCTATAATTCTTAAGGTCTAGAATGTTTCTTTCCAGATCACTGCTATGTATTTTAGAATAGACTGCCAAGTATTGAGTATGTTTTCTTTATATACTTATTAATTGTTGATTTTAGAGCTAACAAAAATTGAACACAGAGTATCACAAATCCTACAAAAGCACTTAACAATTGAATTATGGTTCCGCCTATTTATGTATTTTAGTGAGAATTTTAGTTTCTTTAAAAACCTTGTTATATTATGTGAATATGTATTTGTTTTAATTCTAGATGTGGGATATGAGGCTGCTTCAGATTGTCCACAGCCACTATGAATGTCTCGTGCTCTTGAAGGAGCACTTTTTTTTTTTTTTTTTTTTTTTTTTTTTTTTTTTTTTTTTTTTTTTTTTTTTTTTTTTTTTTTTTTTTTTTTTTTTTTTTTTTTTTTTTTAGCCAGCTACATATAGTTTGTTTCAGATCCCAGTGTCTCTTGAGAGGCCATAAATGCAAGAGGCTTGAGAAAGCCTCTGAGGGTGTGCAGCCCTCCCTGTTACTGTAGGTACCTGTTGCTGGTTCCTGTCACTGCTTTTGCCATTTCTGGATTGCTGGGTTGCTGGATTTGTGGATTACTGAATTATTAGATTATTGGTTTGCTGGTTTGCTGGTTTGCTGATTGAAGATATTTTGAGAATAAAGATGCACTTGCCTCGAGGAACCCTATGCCCCTAATAAGCAGGAAATAAGTCTAACATGGTCTAAGCCTTCTTTCCCCTCTAACCTTCTTTCTCTCCTAAGTGTTGGGGATTTAGGTGTGGAATGAATTAGGGTAGAATAAGGGTTGGAAAGGGGGAATGTAAAATAAAATAGCAATAAAGTAGGCCATCAATATGTTTCATATATATGTATATTATTTATATTCATATTGAGGCAATATATCAAGGAAATCTCCAGGCTGTCTTTGAACTCACTCTGTAACCTAGACCTACTTTGAACTCCTGATCTTTCTTCCTCAGTCTCCTATGTAACTGGAATAATAAGCTGGAGTCATCAGACCCAATTAAGATATTGAAAATTTTGTTCCCCGTTCTAAGTGGGATTGAAGCATTCTCACTTAGGCACTCATTCCTTGCTAAAATTTTAATGTCAGTGGATTGTATCATGGGTGTTCTGTACTTTTTGCCTAATATCTACTTATCACTGAGTACATAGAATGCATGTTGGGTCTGGGTTTTAATGCACTCAGGAGGATATTTTCTAGTTCGATCCATTTGCCTGTAAAAAGTCATGATGTCTTAATTAGTAGCTGAATGATATCCCATTGTAATGAACAATTGAATCCATAGTAAATGAAACACATTTTCTATATCCATTCTTTGGTTGAGGGATATCTGGGTTGCTTCCAGTTTCTGGCTATTATGAATAATTGAAGATGTCAACAAGAAAACCATTGAAAAATATTACACATCAAAAGCACTGTCATCATTTTTCTTTGGAACAGAAGTGAAGAGAATATGAGAAGAGAATATAAATAGTTATTTCTTTTCTTGGTAAGGTTCAGCCATTGTTCCTTGACTTAATAGTACATATGTTAATGGTCTGCTGGAGCAAAGTGCTTTGCAATAATCACATCTTTAGATATACATATCTTTAATATTAGTACACATCAAAATTTCATCCCCAAATACCCATTTGTACATATTTATGATGTGGCTAGTTCCTTGAAATGAGATCATTTTATGCATGGTAAATGCAAATTCCCTTCTTCACTTTGTAAATGTCCTTATTCTTTCTTTAAATAGCCAGAACTTCCATATTTGTTGCTCAATGGTTATTATCTTTCCTTTAAAATGCAAAGTATTATATTCTTCCAAGTATATGGTATAAGCAGACATGCTCAATACTACCTTTTAATGGGACAAATAAACTCTATTAGCTATCAGAAATTAACACCTGAACTATGGTAAACTGTAACTGAGTAGAGTGCTGAGGAGTTTGCATCTTGAAGCCTTTTTGTTTGTCTCTAAGAACATGCAGTTGAAACTCTGAAAAGGAATCAGAATGATAGGCTATAAAGTTCTATGAACACAAATGTATGGTCCAACAGAAAGCATATACTTGTAAACTACTGAATATTACCTTAGCATAAGGAATTATACTTACATGCAGTTCACAGTGAGAAAGAACAAATGAATGATATTGATTTAATGCCTATAATTAGTTCTTACAGATATTTTATAATTTTTCTAAATTGGTTTTCAGCTTTAAAATATCACTGTATATGTTACAGCAATGAAAGATTAATATATTCATAAGATGATATTCAGGTATCAAGACAAACTGCATTCAAGATTCAAATATATAGATGAACCTCTTTTTGAGTATATTTCTAACCTCTGTGAAACCATATGAGAGAACATTGATTGTGGCTTACACTTTAGAAATCAAGAAACTCACAGAGATATATCGGACAAAGCCCCCCCCCCCCCTTCCACCAGATAACTCTTAAACCTGATAAACAACTTCAGTGAAGTAGTTGGATATAAAATTAACTCAAACAAATCAGTGGCCTTTCTCCAAACAAAGGATAAGCAGGCAGAGAAAGAAATTAGTGAAACAATACCCTTCACAATAGTCACAAATAATATAATATACATTGGTGTGACTCTAACTAAGCAAGAGAAAGATGTTTTTTTTTTTTCAATTTTTATTAGATATTTTCTTCATTTACATTTCAAATGCTATCCCGAAAGTCCCTATACACTCCCCTACCCACCCACTCCCACATCTTGGCCCTGGTGTTCCCCTGTAATGGGGTATATAAAGTTTGCATGACCAAGGGGCCTCTCTTCCCAATGATGGCCAACTAGGCCATCTTCTGCTACATAGACAGCTAGAGACACAAGCTCTGGGGGTACTGGTTAGTTCATATTGTTCTTCCACCTATAGGGTTGGAGACCACTTCAGCTCCTTGGGTACTTTCTCTAGCTCACCATTGGGAACACTGTGTTCCATCTAATAGCTGACTGTGAGCATCCACTTCTGTGTTAGCCAGGCACTGTCATAGCCTCACACGAGACAGCTATATCAGGGCCCTGCCAGCAAGATATTACTGGCGTATGCATTAGTGTCTGCGTTTGGTGGCTGATTATGGGATGGATCCCCGGCTGCAGCAGTCCCTGGTTGGTCCATCCTTTTGTCTCAGCTCCACACTTTATCTCTGTAACTCCTTCAATGTGTGCTTTGCTCCTAATTCTAAGAAGGGCCGAAGTGTCCACACTTTGGTCTTCATTCCTCATGAGTTTCATGTGTTTTGTAAAATTGTGTCTTGGGTAATCTAAGTTTCTGGGCTAATATCCACTTATCAGTGAGTACATGTTATGTGAGTTCTTTTGTAATTGGGTTACCTCACTCAGCATGATACCCTCCAGATCCATCCATTTGCCTAGGAATTTCATAAATTCATTGTTTTTAAGCTGAGTAGTACTCCATTGTGTAAATGTACTACATTTTCTGTACCCATTCTTCTGTTGAGGGACATCTGGGTCCTTTCTACCTTCTGACTATTATAAATAAATAAGGCTGCTATGAACATAGTGGAGCATGTGTCTTTATTACCAGTTGGAACATCTTCTGGATATATGCCCAGGAAAGGTATTGCTGGATCTTCTAGTAGTACTATGTCCAATTTTTGAGGAACCACCACACTGATTTCCAGAGTGGTTGTACAAGGCAAGAGAAAGATCTGTATAACAAGAACTTCAAGTCTCTGAAGAAAGAAATCAAAGAAGATCTCAGGAGAGGAAAGATCTCCCTTGCTCATGCATGGATTGGCAGGATTAATATAATAAAAATGGCTATCTTGCTTAAAGCAATCTACAGATGCAATGCAATCCCCATCAAAATTCCAACTCAATTCTTCACCAAGTTTTGCAAATTCATCTGGAATAACCAAAAAAACTAGAATAGCAAAAACTAATCTCAACAATAAAAGAACCTCTTCTGACTTCAAGCTGTACTAAAGAGCAATTGTGATAAAACTGCATGGTACTGGTACAGCGACAGTCAGGTAGATCAATTTAATAGAATTGAAGACCCAGAAATGAACCCACTCACCTATGGTCACTTGATCTTTGACAAAGGAACTAAAACCATCCAGTGGAAAAAAAAAAAAAAAAAAAAGACAGCGTTTTCAACATATGGTGCTGATTCAACTGGTGGTTAGCATGTAGAAGAATGGGAATTTATCTATGCTTATCTCCTTATAGAAAGCTCAAGTCTAAGTGGATCAAGGAACTCCATATAAATCCAGAGATACTGAAACTTATAGAAGAAAAAGTGGGGAAGAGCCTCAAAGATCTGGAAACAGGGGAAAATTTCCTGAACAGAAATCTTTTTACTTTCATTATGTTATTCATTATATAGCTTACTTAGTTTCGCATTTAATGCTATACAAAATTGAAGCTTTACTTTAATGTCATTTGAATGTTATTTTCAAAATATGTAATAGAATAAATCACAACATAAACAAAATCTAGAGTTTTTATTTATAATATGAATGAACCATACTATGAACATATAAGTGAAAGATTACCAGTGTCCTAAATATTTAGTATAAACCTCTCCTTGAAATAATTTTAATTGAATAAGTAAATTTAAGTTTAAATAGACAAACTGAAGACTTATTTGATTCCAGAATATTTTTGCAAACTTCACTGTGTTTACTCTGTAAAGAAAATATGCAAACACACATTGAAACAGAAGAAAAGAAATAGAAAGGAAGATTGGGAAAAGCAGATAAAAAAATTGGGGGATAAGTCAGATTAGACAAGTGAAAAATAAGATAAGGAGAAAGAAGCATGTTATCAGTATTTCATCCTTGGGTATTCCCTCATCTTCTAAGTGGCTGCTGCCACTCATTTTTTTTTTTATCATAATTGATGCTAAAAACCATTGAAACTTCAATATCTCTGGTATATTTTTGAACCTGCAGCAGAGACCCTGGTACCTAATCCTGGTAACCTTTAGTGATTTATTTAATATATAATACCCAAGGTTCTCAATTGCCAGCAAAAAACAAAACAAAACAAAACAAAACAAAAACAAAAACAAAACAAAACAAAACAACAACAAAAACAATGGAAATCTATGTGCTGTATAATCTCTTGATCAGATCATGGGCAATCTTCTTAGTGATAAGAAGCATGCTCAGTTCACATCCTAGTTTTATAATCACAAAACAAAATATAGAAAAAAGGGTGTATCCTGTTTCTTTCCCTAAAATGTGAATTGCCAAAGAAGACATTACTCTCTGCTCCTGTATTCTTCAGTACCTCAGTGTTTTAATTTCAAATCTATGCAGACTATTAATCTCACATCAGATTGTCACCAAAACGTTATTAGTCCCATCCTATATAAAAATGCATAGTAAATAAATTACTTAACTTTGTATACTTGTAGAAAATATACATAGCATTAATATTCACTTCTTTTCAAAAAGTGATTATATAAATTAACATAACAATTAATATATGCAAATAATTGTGGTCAATATAGTTATCAAAATCATTCATTATTGGTAATAACACTGAAATTAACATTAAAAATGACATTTTTTTCTTTTTTTTTTAGTTTTTTTCCTCTTTTTATTTTTTTAAATTGCTATTCTCTTTATTTATATTTCAAATGCTGTCCCAAAAGTTCCCTATACCCCCCCCCCCCGCCTTGCTCCCCTACCTCCCACTCCTAATGGTTGGCCCTCTCATTCCCCTGTACTGGGGCATATAAAATTTATAAGACCAAGGGGCCTCTCTTTCCAATGATAGCCTACTAGCCCATCTTCTGCTATATATGCATCTAGAGACAGGAGCTCTTGGGGTACTGGTTAGTTCATATTGTTGTTCCATCTAAAGGGTTGTAGACCCCTTTCAGCTCCTTGGGTAATTTCTCTAGCTCCTCCATTGGAGGCCCTGTGTTTCATCTTATAGATGACTATGAGCATCCCCTTTTGTATTTGCCAGACACTGGCATAGCCTCACTTGAGATAGTTATATCAGAGTCCTTTCAGCAAAATCTTGCTGGCATATGCGATAGTGTCTGGGTTTGGTGACTGATTGTGGGATGGATCCCAGGGTGGGGTAGTCTCTGGATGGTCCATCCTTTTGTCTCAGCTCTAATTTTTGTCTAAAGATGACATTCTTTTCATGTTTCTTAAAGTAGTACAGGATTATTTCCATTATTATATAGTTAATTATTTTTTATTACATTAACTATTTTGTAAAAAAAAAAAAAAACACACTGTTTACTCTGTAGCATTTATAAGACTGCAATAATAAGTTACAATTTACTATGTTATAAAATGCATAGATTATAAGAAGATACTTATGGAAGCACACAAGCATATTTAATGTTTACTGCTATCAGGACAATCATTCCTGTGACTTCTCCTATGACTGACAAGGAAATTCTGAATTAGTACTTAATAATTTCACACCAATATTTTCATATCTTCTTTATAATAGTTCTTGAAATGACTTCTTGCTCAGTTTTTTACCTGGGAGTAACACATTGTGCATGACAAATACCTAGAGCTTCTATTTGTTACATAAGGACTAAAATATATTTGATAGTAATACAAAATTAAGGATAGAGGGCTGGTGAGAGATTTCCCTAAGGATAGGTGCTTGTCACCGAGACTGTTGGCTTAGGACTTATTCTCAGGCAACAAGGGTCAGCTGCTTCTGTCCATTGGTTGGGTGCAAGTATCTGCATCTGACTCTTTCAGCTGCCTGTTGGGTCTTTCAGAGGGCAGTCATGATAGGTCTCTTTTTGTGAGCGCTCCATAGCCTTAGTAATACTGTCAGGCTTTGGGGTGTCTGCTTGAGCTGGATCCCACTTTGAGCCTGTCACTGGACCTCCTTTTCTTAAGGCTCCTTTCCAATTCTGTTCCTGCAGTTCTTTTAGACAGTAACAATTATTGGTCAGAGTTTCACTGTGGGATGGCAACCCCATCCATCACTTGATGCCCCGACTTTCTGTGGAGGTGAACTATATAAGTCCCCTTTGCCCACTGTAGGGCATTTCATCTAAGGTCCCTCCTTTTGAGTCCTGAGAGTCTCTCACCTCCCATGCCTCTGGTACATTCTGGAAGGTCTCCCCACCTCCTACCTACTTAGGTTGCCTGTTTTCATTCTTTCTGATGGCCCTCAGGGCTTTATTCCTTTTCCCCTACCAGACCATGGTCCCCTCTTCCACTCTTCCCTGTTCCCTTTCTCACCCAAATTCTTCTATCCCTCTCACATTGTGATTTTCTTCTCTTTCCCAAGTGGGATTGAGGCATCCCTTGTGTTCTGTGGAATGTATCTTAGGCATTCTGTTCTTTCCTTTGACTAATATCCACTTATTAGTGAGTACATACCATGCATGTCCTTTTGGGTCTGTGTTATCACTCAGGATGATAATTTCTAGTTCTAACCATTTGCTTCTAAAACACAGGATGCTCTCTTTCTTAATAGCTGAGTAGTATTCCATTGTGGAAATGAACCACATTTCCTGTATCATTTCTTCTGTTTTGGAACATGTGGGTTGTTTCCAGCTTCTGCCTATCACAAACAAGGCTGCTATGAACATAGTGGAAAATGTGCCCCTGTGGCATAGTGGGGCATCGTTTGAGTATATCCCCAAGAGTGGTATTTCTGGGTCTTCAAGTTGTTTTTTGTTGTTGTTATTGTTGTTGCTGTTTTGTTTTGTTTTGTTTTTTTTTCAGACCAATAAGCTTCGGGTTCCTGCCAACTCCTCATATAGTCTGTTCTGTTATATTATGCAAAACATAGTAAGGTTTATTATAATTTTGAATGGCAATCTCTGTTCTTTGCATTGACAATCCATTATTTCATGTCTGGTTAATGAAGAAATAAAATAATATTTATTGGTTACTTACATGTACCAAAAATTACAAATTTAGGCACTGTATTCTTTGGAAGTATTTCTTCTTACATTTCCAACTTCAAATATAGGAATTATAGGAACATAAAGTAGAATGAAAGTTTGAGGTGACAGTTATTAAACAGTTCCATTACTTGGTGTCACTGAGGCAGACAACTAAGAATGATGAGAGGTGAAGATAGACAGATTAGATAGATAGGTAGATAGATAGATAGATAGATAGATAGATAGATAGATAGATAGATAGATAGAATGAGGTACTATTAAAGTAAATACTAAGAACCATAGCATAGTTAAAGATAAAAATAATTGATATGAAACAGAAAATAAAGGAAGAAGTAGTATTTAGGTTGCAATGCAGTACAAAACATTGAATTACACTGGAAGGAAAATCGTATTTGAAATAATAGCAGCAAACTTTGGCTTCATACCCAAAACAAAAATGCATTATACTGCTATGCAGGAAGATATTGTTTATCATGTATTATAGATAAAAGAAACACATGATAATCATTCTGTTCCTGTGATGTAGTATAGTGTGAACTATGTAGAAAAAGACAATAAAATTAATTTGGTATGTGTTTCTGATTATTGGAAATAAATAACTGAAGGTACAGGAAATAAAGTAGGCAACACACTCTTAGCTACTTGTTACTTTTTCTCAAAGTTTCTCCTATAAACTGATGACAGATGTTCATTTCTTCTCTGAGAGAGTCTTTTTAGTTCTTGAATTTTGTTCTCTGTGGAGTCTCTGCACACCATTTACTTCCTCTTTTTCCTTTTTCAGTAACATAACCCCGTACTCGCTAAATGAACAGTGCCCCATTTTTCAT
Organism: Mus minutoides; assembly: GCA_902729485.2. Lineage (NCBI taxonomy): Eukaryota > Metazoa > Chordata > Mammalia > Rodentia > Muridae > Mus > Mus minutoides. The sequence goes on from LR752052.1 coordinate 104,600, forward strand.
ACTGTGTAGGCTGGAGACTTATTGATTAAACTTGGATTTATTATTATAACATTACTCCTGTTTATATCTGCTCAGCTTCAGGTATATATAATATCTGTGGTGAAACTATATAAATCATCTAGAGTATGGAACAATATTTTAATCATACTGATCCCAGTAACTGTTTAATATTGACAGATAATGTAGCCTATTATACTATGTTCCTTATCTATTAATATAGTGATGACATAGACTGATAGCTTATAAAATTATAATTGGTTTTGTAGAAAATATGTATTAAAACTATCAGAAAAGATTTAAATGGTAGGATTTTCCCTTCTCATATAAAAATATTAGATTAGTAAAAAAAAGATCTCTATGGACAAGGTACATTTACTTCACATGGCATTTTTTAATATATATTTGTGCCGTTGAAATGAGAAATATTTTTATATGCTCCAAAGTGTAATTATACTATTATTTTACGCTAAATATCATGATCTCTAAAAGTAATGATGTTTAAATTTGCACACCATATCAAATGGGATAAAGTAAAATTGAAACTATCTTTTATCACCTGGTTCAGAACATATATCTGAAGTTTAAAATTGCATGCAAGGCTTCTCATCTCAAATATCCTGGCCAGATAGTAGTATCAGTGTGTTCAATCAAATGTAAGGTCTCTGTTTTAATTGTACCTTTTTGCCTAAGGTGTTTCTACAAATCAGGTCACTTGGCACACTTTTCCATTTGAACGACATTTTGTTGTTGTTGTTGCTGCTGCTGCTGCTGTTGTTATTATTGCTTGTGGTTCTAGTGTCAAAGCGTGTATATATAAAAAGAGATAAAGGAGTGATGATTACACTGGTTGTCAGTTAGATTGGACTGAAGGATGCTGAGTATACACCTTGGAATATCTGTGGTGAAGTTTACAAACAGAAATATTATATGAGACAATAAGTTGGGAAGAAAGACCCATGTAGAATGTGGGTTGCGTTATATGACCAATTGGGAGCTCAGAGGAAGAAAGGTTGCAGGATCTTAAGTCAGCATATGTATAAAAGCTCCATTCTTCATGAGTGTTTCAACCCCTTATACCAATGACTATGGTAATAAACCCAGCTTCTCCATCCTTTCTGTGGGCCACGCATATTAAAACCATGATAACAAGATCTAATAAATCTAATAAAACCAACTCACCTATTTCTCCAAATGTATCTATGCAATAAATCATAAGTGAGAAGCTGATTCATTTTTGTTGAGTTATGGTTCAACTTCAACTCTGAGATAAGATTCTCAAACTTATTTCACTTGAGAATAACAAGTATGTCCAAACAAAAATAACTAAGTGAAGGAACATAATCATTAGTCCTCTACATTTCCAATAGCATGAGTCTGTGATTTTTTTTTATTCTCTCTGGAGAGAAAAACTGCCTACTGTACCAACCTTCTGTACCTCAAATCGTCTCATTTATTGAAACTCCTTTGCAATGCAACAAGCTGGATTAGGAACGTTGAAAGCCTGAGTGTCTAGGGAGTTTGAGTATTCTACCATGGCGATGATACTTGTCAGATGTCTCAACTACAGTGAGAGGTAACTCTAGCATGACAGGAGTGGAATTGCTTGATGTTTATAATACCCCTGGGATGAGATGTCTAGCACAAACCACAGACTTACATCTTTCTTGTTTAATGTGTTTCTAACATCAATGTTTTCAGAAAATGAAATAAGTTGTCAGTGTTATTTTCCAGAAGTTCTAATTAGGCACATAATTAATGAAAAGTATTGGGAATATATTTTAGCACTTTGAATTTACAGAAATCAATATTTCAAACTTGTTTATTGAAGGTGCTTTCTTTTATTTACTATGGTTAAGGAACTGATATATTGGAACATTGACATTGTTAATGACATTGCTAAAGACACATTTACTGCTATTTATTCAAGTCCTTGTATTTTAAAGTTCCTTGCAAGTCAAGAGCTTACAACAATACTGATTACAGTATGAGCTGGAATTCTCCTGAGGAACAGAGTTAATATAGTATAGTATAGAAAGGAAATATTAAGAAGGGGATTTCATTGTATTTTTTGTGTTGTTGGAATATAGCCATCTTTAGGTAGGTGAGACAAAAATCCTGACTGAAGTTGAAAAACAATCCAAAAAGTTGAAAGCCTCTGCCTGAGGATAGTAGAGTTGGGAGTGATCAATGCTGTAGCCCTAGTGTGTGGAGGTGTGGCCTTGTTAGACTAGTTGTGTCACTGTGGGCATGGGCGTTAATACCTTCATCCCAGCTGCCTGGAAATCAGTATTCTGCTAGCAACATTCAGATGAACGTGTAGAACTCTTAACCTCCTCCTGTACCATGCTTCCCTGGATGCTGCCATGATCTTGCCTTGACGATAATGGACTGGACCTCTGAATCTGTAAGCCTGCCCCAATTAAATGTTGTCCTTATAAGAGTTGCCTTGGTCCTGGTGACTGTTCATAGCAATACAACTCTAACTAAGACAGAAATTAGTACCACCATAGTGGGGTATTGTTTTGGTAATTCTCCAACCCAAATATGCCCAAGAAATAAAAACACAACTCAATTAATATGAATAAAAGATGCACGCCTAGATCTATCACTACACTACCATCTTCCCCATCTGTGAGACCCCTTAGAACTTGCTCTCCAGGCCACATGCTTCTGCTCTGCTTTCCTTCCACCTCCTCCTCTGTGGTCCTCTCTCCCACTTCTTCTCTCTCACAGCTTTCAGCCCCACCTTTGCTTTTTCTGCTCAATCACCAGCTCTAGCCTTTATTTTACAAATTAAACTGGGAGGAAGAATTACAGGAAATCTCATTCCATGCTCCAAACCCCTCCCTTGAGAATTAGCATCAAATTACAAATTGGCACAGAGCTTTCTGCAAGAGAGTGACAACCTGACTGGGAAAGGACTTTGAAACTTTGAGCTAGAAGAGCCATAGTGATGTTCTGTAGGAGCTTGGAAGATAATGCTGAAAAGTACAGAAGATGAAGGCCTGGCTTGTGTAATTTCAGAAGGAAGATTAAAGACTCTTAACAGGGCTGTTGCTGGTTTGATTGTGAAGATTCTGTGGTTTTGGTTATCTGGGGCTGAAGAATCAGCTCTGATTAACAAGATACCAGAACTACTAAAACAGAACCTTTCATTACTGAGAATATTTATGCTGGTTAGCTGGACCTAAGAAATTAGCAGTGATTAAGAGACTAGCATCACTGAGGTGAAATCTGGGAAATGTTTCCTGAAAGCACAAAGAGGCTGTGTTCCAGAGTTAGCCAAAGTTGTACCTCATTCTCATCCTGGACTTGGTAATGTGTAAGTCACCCTGGTGATAACTGATTTTGAAGTCATGGAGTCACAAAGGGCAGATGAGACTCCTCGATGTTAGAGGTCCTGGAAGGCCATTGGTGAAAGTGCATCCTCAGTTGCAGTTGATGGCTCATAACTGAAGGGATCATGCAATGGATTTGAAGCTTGGAACCATGAAAAGAGCTTATGATAGGCTATTGGTAAAGTCTATTTGGAGTGGAAGACGCTCGGTGTATTGGAGATGCCAGTACCATGGAATGATCACCACCAACAACAGCAGGAGTGGAGTAGATCAACCTGAGTTTAGAATACTACAGAGGGCAGAGCTGGACAAGTGACAACAGCTCTAAGGAGGATCTCAGAAGATCATGTGTGGATCCCTAACATTAAAATGAGAAGCTGTAACAATGAATATGCCTTGGAGACCTCAAGATACTTGAGATGCCAGAGCAGTTGGTTATCTGTTGAGGAAACCTGCTAACAGGGAGTGGAATCAGCCCAGGAGAAAGAAGTTTGCTGCAGCGAACAAAGATGAAAAAGTCCTTGGAGATATGAAGACTGCTTTGACAGTCAGACATGGAGATGCAGAGTTTGAAGTTTGCCCAGCTGGTTCCTGTCTTGATTCAGGGATTACAGTGATTGGATAAGAGATTTTGATCTTTCAACTTTTATCATTGTAGATACTGCTATAGACTATGAGGACTTTGAAAGTTGGACTAAATGTAACTTTTTAAATTATGCTATGGATGGATATGGCCCCCATTCACTCATGTGTTTGTACAAGCCTATGAGGGCCAGGCAGTGGAATGTCATGGTTTGAATATGCTTGGCCCAGGGAGTAGCATTATTTGGAGATGTGGCCTTGTTGGAATAGGTGTGCTACTGTGGGCCTGGGCTTTAAGACCTTCATCCTAGCTGCCTAGAAATCAGTATTCTGCTAGCAACATTCAGATGAAGATGTAGGACTCTCAAGCTCCTCCTGTAACATGCCTGCCTGGATGATGCCATGATCTTTCCTTGAAAATAATGGACTGGCCCTCTGAACCTGTAAGCCTGCCCCAATTAAATGTTGTCCTTATAAGAGTTGCCTTAGTCATGTTGTTTCTTCACAGCAGTAAAGCCAGTTACTTATGGAATTATAGTGGGTGCTTTTCTTTTGATTTTATTTAATAAGTGTTAAGAATTTAGAAAATGGAGTCCTGGAAGATGGCTGTCAAAAACATTTTCTACAGCTCTTGTGAAGGATCCAAATCTGGTTCCTAGAACCTATATCAGGCCAACTACAAGCACATAACTCCAGCTTTAGGTGATCTACTATCTTCTGTCCTCTAAAGTCACCTGCATATGCATGCATAGTAGATACTCAGTAGGTGCACACACACACATGAATGCAAATAAAGATTTGCATTTAAAGAAAATTTTAATTTTAATTATTTTCTTTAATTCCTTTAAAGAAAATAACTCAAACAATATCTGAAAATTATTTTTTCAATCTCTCAGCTACATACCATTTTCATTACCCAAGTTAATCTCAATAGCACCATTTTGACTAATAGAAACATCTCAGACTCAGTCTTTTGTCAAATTTCAAATATATAGTCCACTTTTTCATAAATAGCTATCTTTCTAAAATTCAACTTGTTACTGTCACTCCATGGAATCACCAATAGCTTGGTGGTCCTTTTGAATATAAAATATTTAAGTCTGTCCTTCCGATTTCTACAGTACTGCTAAAGCAGCTCACATTTAATTACCATATTTCATATAGCTCAATATAATTACCATATTTCTTCCACACATTAACCTATGTGCCTCATAAACTGTGCTTGGTCAAGGTGATCCTAGTTCATCTAGCACTATTCTACTCATTTCTGAAACCTCATAGCAAAGGACATTATTTCCTAACCTCTGTTACCTAAACATGATCAAGCAGAATTTTGTATTTTTTGTTAATAATTAGGAATAAACAACAAAGGGTATATCTATGTAACTAATATCATTCTTCCTTGATAGGTTTTAACTTTCTTTGAATCTCTAGTTATTTGTGTTTCATTTAAGACCATTACCATGTTGCATAGTAGATGCTCCATAAATATTTATGAGTATGGTAGTATTCATGAATCCAACCTACACTCAGAGCATGGCCAGAAAACTAAAATACTAAACTAACAACTTATTTTACACAATCTGATAATGCACAATGATTATTGTGCAATATACCATTTTTTCATCATCTAAAATTAGACATTTAGTAAAATGAGGAAGAATAGTGTCACAAGAAAAACAATGAATTACCTAAGTATAAAACGCTAAAAAAAATCAGTATTTTGATACTTATGAAGTATTTATAAAATACTATTTTAAATGTTATGAATGAAGCTACCAAGTCAATATTTTATGCTAGTTAAAAGTGTTTTATATTTCTTTTGGAATACTGAATTCCTGAATTCTTTTAAAATATTATTTAAATGTTAAATCTTTTTAATATTAAATTTTACACAATCAATATATCTATTTTTCACGTTTGATAAACTTTATAAATACATAATATGTATTGTGATTATATTCACCCATATACACCATTATCTCTTCTTATCCCCATAGTAAACTTGAGGACACTTCCACTTTGCAAATAGGCCCCTTCGTACTGCCATGTGTTTCCTTTACAACCTCTTCCTTTGGGTATTCTGCAGTTAACCTCATCTGCCAGGACCAGCCCTGGTGATGGCCAGGTCCCTCAGAGGAGTTAAGGAGTTGGAGAAGGAGGAGTAGTCAGGCACAGAGATGGGAAGAAGGATGAAATCTGACTGACTTGTAGTTGGGTTGCTTTTATATTCATGTAGAACTCAGTAGTCAGGGATAGATTCATGTTGTTCCAAAACATAGATCAGATCATTTTTCATCTCGACATGTGTTTAAATTTCCTCTTGCACATATCTTGCACCCTAAGATTGGTCATCATTAATAAACCATGATAGAAAGACATCTAGGTTGTTTCCAGTTTCTGGATGAAAAATGGATTAATAGAATATGCTACATCTATGAGGCAGAATACTATTTAGCTATTGAAAACAATGCATGAATATTGCAGGCAAATGAATGGAACTTGAGAAAATCTTCTTGAGTGACATAACCCAGACCCATCAGGACGTGCATGGTATGAATTTACTGGTAAAGGGATGTTAACCTTAAAATACAAGATAGCCATGATACACTCCAGAGACCCAAAATAGCTAAACAAGATGGAAGGCCTAAGTATTTATGCTTTATTCTTTCTTAGAAGGCAGAAATAGTCATAGGAAGCAGATAGAGGGAGAGAGGAGAGTGGGAGACAGAGTAGGAGGGGAATGGCGGGTTCAGGATCAGGTATTAGGAGCATCAGGCTAAATGGTCATGAAAGTGAATGGAAATATACATCTGACAGGGGTGAGGATAACTCGAGGATATGAGGGAGGCATGAGAGAGGGAAGGTCACCAGAATCAATAGGGGACATCTTAGTTGTAACTCACAGCACTGGGGATATGGAACCTGAAGTGTCCATGTCCTGCAGCCAGGCAGGAACCCCAGTGGAACAAAAGGGACACTAACCCACACACAAAACCTTCATTTCAAAGAGTATCCTGTCTACAAGAAATGCAAAGAATTGGGATGGTGCCCTGCATGATGGCGCACACCTTTAAACCCAGCACTCAGGAGGCAGAGGTAGGAGGATTAGGAGGATTTCTGAGTTTGAGGCCAGCCTGGTCTACAAAGTGAGTTCCAGGACAGCCAGGGCTACACAGAAAAAACCTGTCTCAAAAAAAAAAAAAAAAAAAAAAAAAAAAAAAAAAAAAAAAAAAAAAAAAAAAAAAAAAAAAAAAAAAAAAAAAAAAAAAAAAAAAAAAAAAAAAAAAAAAAAAGAATTGGGGTGAAGCTAATAGTGAAGAAATGGTCAAGGAATGACTTTCCCAACTAGAAATTCAACCCATGAGCAAGCACCAATCCCTGGCATGATTAAAGATAATTTGACATATTTGCAGACAGGAGTCTACCATGGCTGTCCTCTGAGAGACTCCACCCAGCATCTGACCCAGATGGATGCAGAGACCCACAACCAAAATTTGGATGCAGTTTAGGGACTTTTGTGGAAGAATTGGGGGAAGGCTTGTAGGCCTTGAAGGGGATAGGAATACCACAGGAAGGACAACATAGTCAACAAACCTGGACCCTTGGGGCTCTCAGAGACTGAACCACCAACCGAAGAGCATAAACAGCCTGGACCTAGGCCACCCCTTACATATGTAGCAGATTTGCAGCATGGTCTTCATGTGGGTCCTGAACAATTGGAACAGGAGCTATCCCAAAAGCTTCTGCTTGTCTTTGAGATAGGTTCTTCTAGCTAGGCTGCCTTGACTGACCTTAGTGGGAGAAGGTGTGTCTAGCCTCTCAGAAACATGATTTGCAAGGGTAGGAGGATACCCAGGGGTGCCCTTGCCCACTCAGAAGAAAAGTGGGAAGGGATAGGGAAAGGATTGTGGGAGGGGGTGGCTGGGAGGAGGATCAGCTATCAGAATATAAAGTGAAAAAAATAAATAAAAATAAACATGACCAAATAGCATCATCTTTTGCAATCATGTTTGGGGTTATAAATTTAGCCATCATTGAAAAACTGTAACAGAACAGAGTTACTTTTTAAAATCATTTTCCCTCATTATT
>LR752053.1:0-35848 GCA_902729485.2 Mus minutoides
TGTCTCCACTGGTCTCCAGGCTCTAATGCCAGTGAAGGAATGAAGTTGCCAGCCAGAGGGCAAGCAGGCAAGCAGCAAAAAGCTTATTTCATGATCTTTGTATGATCATACAAAGTGTTGACTTTTCTACCATAAGGTGTGGCCCAGATTTAGGGTGTATCATTTCACCTCAGAAGATCTGGAATTAGGGTAGGTCTTCCTACTTCAAATTATTTAATTAAGAAAAACTTCTCACAGTTGTACCAGCTACTTGGGTTTTGAATTTTAGTTCATTCCAGATATAGTAAAATTGACAACCAAGAATAGACATCACAAACTCACCTCTTGTCAAGCTGATACACCATCATATCTCTTTATGTCATGCTTAATTTCCAAATGAACATGATAACCAGGCCATAATTATGCCTGGCCTGACATAGCTACCCCAGATACAACCACAAATGCATTATATATTTTAGAATAAGTGGCCATGTCCTTTGAGGGACATTTTTTTTAGTATCTCAAAACTTAAATATGATAACCACTAATATTTTCCAACTAACATTGCATTACCTGATAAAGAAATCGAGAATAGAAAACACAAATATCTACTCAAGCACATTCTTAACAAAATATGACAGAAACACGCATGTCAGTTATGTGATCTTCATTTCTGCAACTGGTCATGTGGTCTTAGTATTTATGACTACCTTCCTCTGCTACCTATTCTACGTTTGCTCCATTGTGGAGAAGCAATCCAGTCCCCGCCTTGTAAATCTGGATAAATCACTTTCCTAACGCTGTTATTTCTTCTTAGCCTGTTGGACTAAGGGTATCAGCAACTCAAAGTGGCCAGGGAGACGTCTGAGCCTCCAGGTCAATGGCTTGTCTCAGAGTGGCCAGGGAGACGTCTGAGCCTCCAGGTCAATGGCTTGTTTGATGGTCTCCTAGCTGGAGCTCTCCCCTCCCTGGAACCAAAACTTCTGGGCCAGCAGAACTTAAGGTCTCGGAAGCATGGATCAGGAAGCAAAAAGTTCCCACTAGCTCACTAGGGGCTATAGTGAGTGGGCGTGGGTGATAGTGAGTGGGAGTGTTGCCTTTTCTACCTCTTGATTCCTGGACTAGCTGATCCTGGCCATGGGAGAAACCACACCATCTGTTAAGATGCTGATTCAAGAGCACATGTTGCCTTCTGGAGATTCCTGCTCCCGCCCTCAGACCTCTGCCACCTAGCTGACACTGTCACAGTGTCTTCACCATTCCATCATTGTATCACTACAGCTGAGTCAGGATGGTGGGGAAACTGATTAAAAAAAAAAGGGGGGGGCTGGTGAGATGGCTCAGTGGGTAAGAGCACCCGACTGCTCTTCCGAAGGTGATAAGTTCAAATCCCAGCATCCACATGGTGGCTCACAACCATCCGTAACGAGATCTGGCGCCCTCTTCTGGAGTGTCTGAAGACAGCTACAGTGTACTTACATATAATAAATAAAATAAGTCTAAAAAAAAAAAAGTGGATACACACACTGTCACACTCAGGCTGTGCAGTGAGACAAACTGTTGTCCTTTCCATGGAAAAAGTGGTCGAACATAGACAAGCTGCCATCAGGTCACTGACTGGTCACCCAGGGGATGGCCCCATATCCAGGCCTCAGTGTTGGTCTTGGTTGCTGGCATATCCTGCACTCAGCAGTAGCTGGAGGCTTGGTGAGTGGAAGTCCATGTTTTCAAGGCCAAGCATAACCTCCATCTCTGCCACCCTGGCCACGAGCCAAGGTCGTGTCCCATTGGGCAATGACAGGAGCGGCTGGGGAAAGAGACTGACAAGTTCTTCAGCAGCATTAAAGGCTACTTCTTTAGGATTCCAGCATATACTGAAGACCATCTGAGACATCTAGTCTTGTGGACCTAACAACTATTGGATTATTAGACTTTAGGCTGTTACATAGAGAGCTGTTATTGGAATGATTGGACCCTAGCCTGTAAGCCACTCCAATAAATCCTGTACATTTGGGATGTTTGGAGTAAGACACCCCAAATCCTTCTCTAGCCCCCTCATACCTGTTATAGACATGCACAGCTACACATATCATGACACACACATACACACACACATACTATTGAAACAAAAACACATGGGAGACAGCTTATAAATGGCAGGCAAAGGGCCACAATCATCTGACCCAGACGCATCATCTACAAGGCAATTTCGGTGCCTCTAGGCTTCCCAGAGCATGTGGACAAAGGTCTTAGGTTTGTTTGCTGGAGAATATAACATAAAACCCCCATGCCATAAAAAGACCTGGTTACTGCTCTGCTCTTGAACTCTGAAAAAAGTCAAACCCACTAACACAGATAAATGCAGCCCAGAGGAGACAATTCTAAGTGCCCAAAGACTGCCTGCTGGAGGTAAATTCTTTTTTTTTTTTTCAATTTTTTTATTAGATATTTTCTTAATTTACATTTCAATGCTATCCAGAAAGTTCCCCCCCTCCCACCGCCCTGTTCCCCTGCCCACCCACTCCCACTTCTTGGCCCTGGTGTTCCCCTGTATTGGGGCATATAAAGATTGCAGTACCAAGGGGCCTCTTCTCCCAATGATGGCCGACTAGGCCATCTTCTGCTACATATAGAATATCCAAGATACAATCTGCAAAACACAAGAAAATCAAGAAGGAAGACCAGCATGTGGATACTTCATTCCTCCTTTGAATAGGAAACAAAATACCCATGAAAGGAGTTACAGAGACAAAGTTTAGAGCTAAGATGAAAGGATGGACCATACAGAGACTAGCCCACTGGGGAATCCATCCCATAATCAGCCACTAAACTCAGACACTATTGCATAGGACAGCAAGTGTTTACTGGAGGTAAATTCTTAAAGGGACCCTCAGCTAATTCTTTTGCATGTCATTCCAAACATCAAGTGTGTATTAGTTAGAGTTCTCTAGAGTCACAGAACTTACGGAGTAAAGGAATTTATTGATGACTTACAGTCTGCAGCCCAATTCCCAATAATGGTTCAGTAGTAGCTATGAATGGAAGTCCAAGGATCTAGCAATTACTCAGTCCCACACGGTGAACAGGCGAAGGAGCGAGTGCTAGTCTCCCTTCTTCCAGTGTCCTTATATAGTCTCCAGCAGAAGGTGTAACCCAGATTAAAGGTGTGTGCCATCACACCTTTAATCCCAGGTGATCTTGAGCTCGGAGATCTCTCTGTCTTAATCTTCTGGAATCCATAGCCGATATGCTATCAAGATCTCCATACCAAGATCCAGATCAGAGACTTCTATATCCAAGCCTCCAGGTTAGGGTCACTGGTAAGCCTTCCAATTCTGGATTGTAGCTCATTCCAAATATAGTCAAGTTGACAACCAGGGATAGCCACTACAAAGTGCTCCCGGGAAGGTGAAGGGGGTGCTTGTTGGAAACTGCAATGGACTTTGTAGAGTAAGTGCAGTGCCATATTAGAGTTCAGACTGTGGCCATTAGAACTTCATTCTACATAGCCTGGGCTTATTCACGTAGCCCGGGTTTATCCCAGAACTATCATCTGCTTTCTTCAGTCTCCTCTGTGTTTTAGAAAGATGGTACCCAAGGACCTCAGACCCATGGCTTTCGGTGGAAAATGAACAGACTGCTCCCCAGAAATGGGAAATGAGAGAAAAGTTAAGATTTACACCCGGTGTGCTTCTGGTCATGGCTGTGTTATGCTATGGCCACAGCCGTGGCTGGAGGGGGATGGGTGACAGGGAGAGGGGGGTGTCCCTTCCTGGCTCCAGCTTCCTGGGTCTCAGGTGATATAGCTCCCTCCCTGGTCTCTTCATGTTTACAGTAGCAATGGATTCCACCTGTTGCTAATCCCAGGTCTTTCTCCAGCTTTTGTCGGATCCCTTAACCTGACCCACACTTCTGAAAATAGTGTTCCCATTCAACTGTTCCATACAACTCAGTAAGTGGGTCATCCATTACAGCAGAGATGGACGGTCACATTATGTTCATATTCTGAAAGGGAGATAACTCTGGGCTTCTTACTCCTGACCTTATCAAGCAGGTCACGCTCATACAGACTGAACAAATATACAAAGAAAGGCCTTTTGTACTACTGGAGATAAAGGGTGCCTCTGCTTCTTTCCCAAATTTTCCCACCGGAGCCAGATCTCAGCCTTTCTCCCCACTCCTTAGCATAGCCACGTCCTTCCCTAAGGCTAGATTCATTGTCTATATCTTGAACCTCTTCTCCCGAATCCCAGGGCCAACTGCCTTTTATGTCGATGACAACTCTTCTGATTCTGTCTGCTTCAAATGGGATTAGGATTTCTAATTCTGGAGAGCAAAGTAGAAAAGGTGAAAAGAGGGGCTGGGGAGGACTTATAGATGATCTCCCTTCATGTTGTGTAATCTATAGGGTCACCAGTTCCTGAAGGCAGGTTAGGCACCATAGCATTGCTTCTTAAAATAGCTAGAGAGTTTGACAAAGATGACCTCTGATAGGCTAGCCCAAAGTGTGTCTGATTTGGGAAAGAGAAAGAAAGTAAAACCGGGCAGTGGTGGCACACTCCTTTAATACCAACACTTGGGAGGCAGAAACAGGTGGGTCTCTGGAAATTCAAGGCCAGCCTATTTTACAGAGTGAGTTCTAGGACTGCCAGGACTACATAGAAAAACCCTGTCTCAAACGAACAGAGAGAGAGAGAGACAGAGAGACAGAGACAGACAGACAGACAGACAGACGGAGGGAGGGAGGGAGGGAGGGAGGGAAGAAGAGAAGGGAGAAGGGAGTACTTTCTTGAGGAATTAGGACCTGAAATTTAACTTTTCAGATCAGGGTAGACATAGGACCTTACACTGAAACCAAAGTTGGCCTCAAACACTCAACTGTCCTCCCAATTTAGCCTCTCAGTTCCAGGGATTACACACATGGAACACCATAACCATCTTGAGTTTTGCATTGAAGGAGAGATGAGCCTAAACCATGTTCAAGAAGAAAGTCAGAATTCTGGAACATGGGCAATGATATGCACAAAGGCCTTGGAAATGTGGCATTTGGGAAGAAATGACTGTATCGCTTTGATGTTAAAAAGAAAGGGTAGATGTAGCTTATACCTACAGCACTTACAACTCCTGCACTGTGGACGCTGAGGCTGAGGTAGGCATATTTCCATGACTGTAAAGTTGGCCTTGGTTATACAGTAATTTCCAAGCCAACCTGGGTTAGAGTAAGACTTCATCTTAAAAAAAAAAAATTGAACAAACTAAACTGTGCGTGGTGGCACGTGCCTTTAATCCCAGCACACTGGGGGCAGATGGATCTGAGTTCTAAACTAGCCTGCTCTACTTATTGAGTTCCAGGCCAGCCAGGACAACATAACCACACACACACACACACACACAAATAGGCCAGGCATGACATAGAAACAGTTTTAAAGGGGTCTTCAAAGACTCTTAGCAGGATTTTATAATTCTATATATGAGTTGGGCTAAAAGTGAAGAGAGTATGGCACACTAAAAATAAATAAATACAGTCATCTAGATGTGAGATTGTTCAGGGTTGTGTCAGGTAGTGGTCTTTGAAACTCATTGCTGAAGAAAAAATTGCATATAACAGGCTAAATATGGTTGAAAGGGGAAACTGGAAGATAAGGCTGACTTCAAGTTTGGGGTGCAGGGAGACTGGGAATGATGTTTTGGGTGAGAACAGAGAAGTTTTACAGAGAGAGGAGTCTAGGAGGAAGGATGAGGTTAGTGCGTCCAGAGGCTAGTGGCCACTGTGCTTCGGGTGCATGTAGACCTGAGGGCTGAAGGACAGGAGAGCTGAGCCCTAAGTGATGAGTGAGCAGCTCTCAGGGATAGGCTGCACATGAAATGCCATGCCAGGAGACTCCGTGGACCAGTCACAAAAAGTCACAAAAAGACATATAAACATCTCCCTCATAAACCTAGTCTGAAAAAGTTAAAGTGAAGCAGATACCAGAACAAAGAATAGCAGAGGCCTGAGGAGGGTTGGGAAGATGTTGGCCAAAGACACAATTGTAGCTATATGGGAGGAGTGAGCCCAGGAGCTCTGAGGAGTTAACAACAATGTATCGCCTTCTTGAAGATCACTAAGACAATAGGTTTCCAGTGCTCTGCAAAAAGTGTGTGTGTGAAAGAAAGTACATGTTAATTAATCTCATTTTAGCCATTTTATATATATATATATATATATATATATATATATATATATATATATATATATGTATATATATATATATATATATATATATATATATATATATGTATATATATATATCATTCTGTCTACCACAAATATATTTTTACTTGTCAATGAAAGAAATATTTCAAATAATGACAAATGGAGCCTTTGAACTTGCCCAGCTTCCTGAGGCTTAGAGAAATCCTTTTTGAGAGGTTCACTACAGACAACAATCAAGAAATGGGCAAGCCGGGCGTGGTGGCGCACGCCTTTAATCCCAGCACACGGGAGGCAGAGGCAGGCGGATTTCTGAGTTCGAGGCCAGCCTGGTCTACAGAGTGAGTTCCAGGACAGCCAGGGCTATACAGAGAAACCCTGTCTCAAAAAACCAAAAAAAAAAAAAAAAAAAAAAAAAAGAAATGGGCAAAAAAAGTAGAAAATGAAACAGCATAGGAAATCTGGGTGTGATATAGTGCCCTATAATCCCATCAGTTGGAAAATTGAAACAGGAGGATCAGGAGTTCAAGGCCAGCCTCAGCCATATAGCCTTTTTGAGGCCAGTCTGAGTTACATAAGTAGGGAATCCAATATTCTCATGCCCTTGACATAGAACTGATCTTGTGGGGCCATTTGCCTGTAATAAATACAACAGGAACCCAGGCTCAGAGATAGCTCACCTTACTGAAGGCGGCTCTGCAAGCAGAACTGAGTTCAGATCCCCAGTACCCACAGAAAAGAAAAACAAACAAACAGGTGTGCAGTACATGTCTATAATTCTAGCACTGGGGAGTAAGACAAGAGGATCACTGGGATTTGCTGGCCAGCTAATCTAGTCAATGATGTAATCAGCAAGCGTCGGGTTCAGTAAGTGATTGAAAGAAACACCTAATGTTGGCCTCTGACCTACAAACCCAGGAAAACACACACACACACACACACACACACTCACACACACACACACACACACACACACACACACACACACACACACACACACACACACACACACACACACACACACACACACATGCGCATACGCACAACATAAAAAGAGAACAAGGTTCCAAGTCCCAAACCTGGAACTTGCTGTACAGACTGGGCTGGCCTGGAGCTTGTGTCTCTCCTGTGCTTGTCCCCTGAGGGCTAGGATTACAAGTGTGTGCCATCATGCTAATTTCTTCATCTGTGACTTTTTTTTATTTTTAGTACAGAGTCTCAGGTAGCCTAGGCTGACCTTGAACTGGCTATATAACTGAAAATGACCTTGAACCCAAGGCTGGGGTCAAACTCCAGACCTCAGGACCTCCTCTACCTCAGGGACTACGAGCGTCTGTCACTACATTCAGCTTGCTGAGACCTACTGAACACTGAAGCCATTGGAAGGTATAACAGGAGCTGTCTGTCCTCTGTGCTATTAACACAAAACCCAAGATAACCGAGCTTAAATAATCTGACTGGATATTTGTTGTCCCCTTTTCTTGGGATGACCACGTGCTGGCTTTAGGGTTAGTCCAATCTGAGAGAAACCACTCACACTTCCCTAGGGTCTACTTTTCTTCACTAACATTCTCTTTACTTGGTTTCTCTAAAGCTGGAAGCTTCCATGTTTGCATGTGGGGCTGCATGCTCTCCTGAGGAGGAGGTACCTCTACACAAACCTCCAATTGTTTGTGTCAGCAGAAGCAATCACCAGGAGCCCAGGAAGGCCGAAGGCTGGCTGTCACTAATGAGCGAACACACTCATTACTGAGCCAGTTCCTGACACTCTGCTGAAGTTCCCTGTAGTGGCCCTAACCCCAGGATGTTAGATCTCTAGATATGAACCACGTGATCACCCTCACTCACCTGCCATACTGGCTGATGACAACTGAAGGCAGGAGAGCCCAGAGAAGAAAACAAATATGTTCATATGGACGTGTCTAGGTAAGTCAAAATACTAATGGATCAAACAGAGCAGCTCACTCTACTAAAACCTACCATGAGATAGTACAGGATTGGCCATAGCTCTCTCCATTGTCCTTGGGACCCTTGAGTCCTGACTCCGACAGCATTTTTAGGATACAGCCTTTGTTTTCATTGGCCAAGGCAGATCTTGGCTCCAGGCAGCAGGATGGAGAAGGAGCATCAGGCACATTGAAAGCAGGGATACCAACCGCGGTACACATCCATGCCTTTATCACATGGCCACACCTTAGACGTATGCTCAGAAGTGGACCTTACCCTGGGGTGACCATTTTCCTGTAAACATTCTATGATTATGCAATAGGGGAAATAAATTTAGGAACAATGTTCATTTTCAGCTACTCTAAAGAAATGAAATTAGTGGGGTTGGGAGATGATCTCAAACCTGGTAGCATAAAGAAGTTGGTTATTAATACTCTGGAAAGTGAGCCGGGCGCGGTGGCGCACGCCTTTAATCCCAGCACTCGGGAGGCAGAGGCAGGCGGATTTCTGAGTTCGAGGCCAGCCTGGTCTACAGAGTGAGTTCCAGGACAGCCAAGGCTATACAGAGAAACTCTGTCTTGAAAAAAAAAAAACCCTCTGGAAAGTGATTATCCATTTCTAATCTAGCAAACAAAATGGGTATGAGAAGAGAGAGAAAAATCCCAATATGGAAAAATAAAATAATGAAAATTGACCAATAAATTATGAGGTACTGGAACTGTTGTTTGGGGTCTGCAAGGATCGCTCAGCTCTGTCCAACAAAGGACCAAGGTTCAATTCACAGCACCAACATGGCGGCTAACAACCATGTGTAATTTCAGATCCAGAGATCTGAAGCCCTCTTCTGACGTCCTCAGGTACCAGGTACACATGTAGTGCATACATAGACTTAAAACACACATAATAAAAATAAAGTAAAATGGTTTAATTTTAAAAAAAGAAATCAGAAAATGTGGTACATTTACACAATGGAGTACTATTCTGCTATTAAAAAAATGAATTTATGAAATTCTTGGGCAAATTGATGTATCTGGAGGATATCATCCTTAGTGAGGTAACCCAATCACAAAAGAAGTCATTGGATATGCACTCACTGATAAGTGGATATTAGCCCAGAAACTTAGAATACCCAAGATACAATTTGCAAAACACAAGAAAATCAAGAAGGAAGACCAGCATGTGGATACTTCATTCCTCCTTTGAATAGGAAACAAAATACCCATGAAAGGAGTTACATAGACAAAGTTTGGAGCTAAGACGAAAGGATGGACCATCCAGAGATTACCCCACTGAGGGATCCATCCCATAATCAGTCACCAAACTCAGACACTATTGCATAGGACAGCAAGAGTTTGCTGAAGGGACCCTGATATAGCTGTCTCGTATGAGGCTATGCCAGTGCCTGGCAAATACAGAAGTGGATGCTCACAGTCATCTATAGGGTGGAACACAGGGCCCACAATGGAGAAGCTAGAGATAGAACCCCAGGAAGGGGTCTGCAACCCTATAAGAGGAACAATAATATGAACTAACCAGAACCCCCAGAGCTTGTGTCTCTAGCTGCATATGTAGCAGAAGATGGCCTAGTCGGCCATCATTGGGAGGAGAGGCCCTTTAGTATTGCAATCTTTATATGCTCCAATACAGGGGAACGCCAAGGCCAAGAAGTGGGAGTGGGTGGGCAGGGGAGCATGGCGGGGGGAGGGTATAGGGAACGTTCAGCATAGCACTTGAAATGTAAATTAAGAAAATATCTAAAAAAAAAAAAAAAAAAAAAAAAAAAAAGAAACGTGTCTGGATTCTAATTCTAATAGCTGAGTGACCAGTAACAAGCTATATTCTTAACAAGCCTGTGATAAATCTATTAAGTAAGGATAATTTCAGCTATGGCACAGAGCCAGGAGAGAGTAATTAGGATGTTAGCTCTTAAGTGTTTTGTAAACCTCAGTACTAGAGAAGATAAAAGCTATCTTTATTAACAGCAATGCTTACAACAATGTAGTAAATCTTTTAGGAATACATTGATTGGGTTAAGGGTGATATTTGAGGTCTTTCATTACCTCTTCTTTTTTTAATATTTAAATATTTATTTATTTATTATATGTAAGTACACTGTAGCTGTCTTCAGACACTCCAGAAGAAGGTGTCAGATCCCATTACAGATGGTTGTGAGCCATGATATGGTTGCTGGGAATTGAACTCAGGACCTATGGAAGAGCAGTCAGTGCTCTTAACCACTGAGCTATTTCTCCAGTCCTGTCAAATTTTTATATCCAGAACTGAGTTAGCCAGAACCAGGCTGATTCCATGACAGGCTACAAACTGGAAGTTGCAGATAATAGGCCTAAGGTTCTGTTTCCCAGAAATGAGAACCCGGATCCAGGAATGTGTGATCAACCAAGCATAGCTGCGGGCAGCCAATCCGAGGACACCTTGTCATCCCGCCTGAAGTAAGAACAGGTAGCTAGAGTGAGTAAGCAGCCCCCAGGGAAGTCTCCAGAGCCTGACCAATAGTAGAATCAGTCAGACCCTAGAGATAGAACCAATCAATGTAAAAGGGCACACACCCCTCCCTAAAACTCCCCTAACAGACAATGTGAGTCCACCAGGGGTCTCCATTCCCAAGTGGGGAGACCCCTGAATGCAGGAGATTCAGCTGAATAAACGCTCTTTGTTGTTGTATACTATTTGAATCTGGGGTCTTCCTTCAGCGATTCTTGGACCCTAAAAAAACAAGTCAAACAACCACTTCTTTGCAGTAAGTCTGTAAACAGAGTAGAAGAGTTAAATCAGAAGGCGATCCCAGCTAGAATACATATACAATCAATGTCTAGAGTAAAATAATTTTTCTGTAGATATAATAAATGGAACTCTAAAGTTTTCTATAAACTTTTACATATGTATTAGGAATTATTTGAAAAGAAAATGTCTTATGTTTTGGATAATGAATTTTACAAGTTACACGTCACAGCATTTTACAAGTTATGGTAGGAACGGCAGACTGGTTGCCTCTCTATGGAGACATTTCCGCTCCCGGGCAGCCAGCAGCTGTCCTGGAACTCATTTTGTAGACCAGGCTGGCCTCAAACTCAGAAATTCACCTGCCTCTGCCTCCCAAGTCCTGGGATTAAAGGCATGTGCCACCATGCCCAGCAGGTTAATCATCTTTATTAAAATCTAAAGTTCATCAAATCCAAAGACAATAGCTATACATCAAACAATTTTTAGAAGCATGATTTGGGGCAAGAGTAAACTGGTGTATAAATACACATGGAGAAGTGAAGGAGATGTAGAGAAATGCCAGAGAGCAACTGCTCAGAAACCAGAAGAGAAGCTGTGGGAGAAGGAAGGGGAACATGACTGGCTGGACCACTGTAAGGGCTGCCTAAGGGTGCTGGGTCACTTCTGAGTCTGAAGCTAGGTTATGATGACAGGGATAGTCGTCTTATCATAATACAAAAGCTCTGTGTTTGTACTGTTACAGCGTGTAGTTCTATTTAATTTAACAATTAAAAGGTTTTAAGAGGAGGGAATTGGGAGGGGTAGATTTATCAAAACATAGTCAATGCATGTATGGAATTATTTATAAAATTATGTATTGTTTATTTTTTATTTTATTGAAAAATAGACGGTTGGGCTGGAAAGATGGCCCAGCGGTTAAGAGCACTAACTGCTCTCCACAGGTCCTAAGTTCAATTCCCAGCAACCACATGGTGGCTCACAACCACCTGTAATGGGGATCCGATGCCCTCTTCTGGTGTGTCTGAAGGCAGCAACGGCACACTCACATATATTAAATAAATAAATATTTAAAAAAAGAAAATATAGTTTTTAATGCAATATATTCTGATTATGGTCACACACACCCCCAATTCTTCACAGTTCCTTTCCATCTCCCCTCCCATCTGCATCCACACCCTTTCTGTCTCTCATTAAAAAACAAACAGGCATCTAAAGAATAACATGAACTAAAATAAGAGACAACAAAACTAAACCAATCAAAATAGGATAGAACAAATGCAAACAAAAGAAAAAAGAGCCAAAGAAAAAGCACAAACACATATACACAGAGAGACACACATGTTGTAAAACACAGAAAAGCCACAAAAACCCAAAGCCAGAGTTCGTTTTGTATTAGCCTTTATGGTGGTTTGCTTGCCCAATGGACAGTGGCACTATTAGAAGGTATGGATTGGTTGGAGTAGGTGTGGCCTTGCTGGAGGAAGTGTGTCACTGTGTGGGTGGTCTTTGAGGGCTCCTAGTGTTTAGGCTCTGCCCAGTGTGAAAGAGAGCCTCCTCCTGGCTGCCTGCAAATCAAGATGTAGAACGCTTCGCTCTTCCAACACCATACCTACCTGCATGCTGCCTTACTTCCCACCATGATGATAATGGACTGAACCTCTGAAACTATCAGCCAAGCCCAATTAAATATTTGCCTTTGTAAGAGTTGCCTTGGTCGGGGCTGATGAGATGGCTCAGCAGGTAAGAGCAGCCAACTGTTCTTCCGAAGGTGATGAGTTCAAATCCCAGCAACCACATGGTGGCTTACAACCACCCGTAATAAGATCTGACGCCCTCCTCTGGTGCATCTGAAGTCAGCTACAGCGTACTTATGAAGAATAATAAGAAAACGAATCCTTAGACTGGTCTCGAGACCAACCGGAGCAAGCAGAGCCGAGCCGGAGCGAGCAGGGATGGTCATAGCGAGCAGGGCTGAACGGGAAGGCTGGAGCGAGCGGGGCCAACTGGAGCAAGCAGAGCCGATCAGAGAGAGCGGGGTCGAGCAGAGCCGAGAGCGGGGTTGACCAGAACAAGGGAAAAAAAAAAAAAGAGTTGCCTTGGTCATGGTGTCTCTTCACAGCAGTGGAAATCCAAACTAAGTCAGCCATCTACTACTAGCCATGGGCCTACTTTTAAGAGTGGTTTGTTTTGCCTTGGAGAAAACCAATTTAACCTTTACAAGTGTTGTCTGGGTTGGGAATGGGGGTTGGGCCCACTTCTCTCAGTTCCAGCACCTCATTTGGTGCATACCTGTGCACGCCACCCCAGTTTCTGTGAGTTCATATGTGCTTAGAAGGCCTACTTTCCCTGGTCTCCTCCATTCCTTTTACCTCCACTTCTGCAGAATCCCCTGAGTTCTGAAAGGAAGGAATTTATGGAGATAACTAATTTAGGGCTGAGAGTTCCAAAGTCTCTCATTCTCTGTGCATTGTCTGATTGTGGGCCTCTGTATTTGTTCCCATCTACTGGAGCACAGAGCTCCCCTGGTGATGGCTAAGCAAGGTACCGATCTATGAGAGTAAAGAAGAATGTCATTTGGGGTCATTTTACTGCTAACTTCCTTTAACAGAACAGTAGTATTCAGTTTTCACCTAGGTCCCTCATCAGAATGGAGGTACGTGAGGAGACCTCTGAGTGATCATGTGAAAATTACAAGAGAACAGACAGGAGTCTTGTGACCTCAGTTTCTTCAAAACACAGAACTGTTCTTGGAATGTGTTCTCATGTTCCTACCAGATGTGGCATAGAGGAGTGAGTTTACATCTGCTGTTGTTCTTCATATACCTCAATGGAAAAACCTGCTTTTGGAGCTGGAGAGATGGCTCAGTGGTTAAGAGCACTGACTGCTCTTCCAGAGGTCCTGAGTTCAATTCCCAGCAACAACATGGTGGCTCACAACCATCTGTAATGAGATCTGATGCCCTCTTCTGGTGTGTCTAAAGACATCTACAGTGAATTCATATATATAAAATAAATAAATCTTTAAAAAACAAGAACAAAAAACCAAAAAACTCTGCTTTTGCCAAGCATGGCTTGTCCTTCTGATTGTATATGGCTTGAACTCATGAGAACTTTACTCAGGTGACCTTTCATAACCCTCAGGGTATAAATTGTCTGATGCTCTGAATAAAGTCTCCTGTTTCACAGGACTTTAGTCTGCCTCATGTTTAAGGTCTGCTCTCCCAAGTTCACACTGCCAACTAGGGCTATAAACAGGCCACCCAAGCAGCACTGGATACTGGCTCCATCTCATGGAGTGGACTTTCACTCAAATCAGATATTGGTTGATATGCCCACAACTAATTGCTTGTACAACTATTACATCAGTGTACCTTGCAGGCAGGTCACCATTGTAGACTAAAGGGTATGTGGCTAAATTAGTGTTTACCTTTCTGTTCTGATAGCATGCAGAGTATCTTCCAGTACCAAGAACACTAGTTCATAAGGGTGAAGGCTCTAAGTAGGTACCAGCTCGACTTCTCTGTGTTCAGTGAGTTATGTGTGTGTTGTGTTCAGCAATAGGACCTTGCCATCAGCAGTAGGACCTTGTCATCAGCAGTAGGACTTTGCATCAGCAGTAGGACCTAGCCATCAGCAGTAGAACCTTGCCAGCAGCAGTAGGACATTGCCATCAGCAGTAGGACTTTGCCATCAGTAGTAGGACCTAGCCATCAGTAGTAGGACCTAGCCATCAGCAGTAGGACCTTGCCAGCAGCAGTAGGACCTTGCCATCAGCAATAGGACCTTGCCATCAGTAGTAGGACCTAGCCATCAGCAGTAGGACCTTGCCATCAGCAGTAGGACCTTGCCATCAACAATAGGACCTTGCCATCAGTTTGTGGGCAACAACTAATAACCTTGGCAATAGCCTGGGTTGTTTGGAGAGTTCCCAAGGGAACCCTTTGGCCAGTAACTTGACTAGATGTAATTCATTCCGGGTATTGGAAATTTCATTTTGTGATATGTCCAGTTAGAGCTCTGTGCCCCCAGTTATTGGATGATGTCTTTTAGATCACTTTCATACACGTATATATTTTAGAAATGTTCTATACTTATACATGTATAAGTTTCCATATGACCCTTCAAATGGCCCTGAGTTTTAGCTGTCCCTTCCTATACTCCCTCTCTTGCCCCTCTCCCTCCCCATCCCCATCTGATCCTCCTATCCCAACCATCCCCAACCCCATTATCAATAATTATGCTATTTCCTCTACCTAGGGGCATCCATGCTGTTTTAATTAATACAGCTCTGTAGTAAAATTTGAGATTGGTGTGACCTTTCCTCCAGCAGTTCTTTTATTATTGAGGAATGTTTATTGATGCTGGGGTTTTTGTGTTTCTATATGAAGCTGAAAATGATCCTTTCAAGATCTGTGAAGAATTGTGTTATAATTTTAATGGGGACTGCATTGAATTTGAAGAATGCTTTTGGTAGGATGGCCTTTTTTTTTGTTTGTTTGTTTTGTTTTGTTTTGTTTTCGAGACAGGGTTTCTCTGTGTAGCCCTGGTTGTCCTGGAACTCACTTTGTAGACCAGGTTGGCCTCGAACTCAGAAATCCGCCTGCCTCTGACTCCCAAGTGCTGGGACTAAAGGCGTGTGCCACCATGCCCGGCTAGGATGGCCATTTTTTACTATTTGAATTCTACCTACCCTTAAGCATGGGCGATCTTTCTATTTTCTAATTTTTCTAATTTTTTTCTTCAATGTAATAATTTTTTTTTATCATTCAAGTCTTTTCACTTGCTTGGTGGAGTTACTCCAAGATATTTTATGTTTTTTGAGGCTATTGTGAAAGGTGTTGTGTTCCTGATTTCTTTTGTCATTTGCATATAAAAAGGCTAATGATCTTTGTGTGTTAATTTTGTATCCTGCTACTTTGATGAAAGTGTTTATCAACTGTAGGAGTCCTCTGGTAGAATTTTTGGGGTCACATATGTAAACCATCATATCATCTGCAAATAAAGATACCCTGACTTCTTCCCTTCCTATTTGTATCCCTGTGGTCTCCTTCAGTTGTCATATTGCTCTAGCTAGGACTTCAAGTACGATGTTTAATAGGGATGGAGAGAGTGGATAACCTTTGATGGTTGTGAGATACCGTGCAGGTGCTGAGAACTGAACACAGGTCTTGTGAGGGAGAAGCCAGTGCTCTTTCCTGATGGGCTATATCCCCAGCCCCTGAATATATTTCTCTTCATTTCCAAGGATGCAAACATATCAATAGGCTGCATGTCTAACCTAACAGCAAATGAGGAGCTCTACGGTTTTATCATTTTATAATACCTTCTGCATAGTGAAACCTGGAGCTCTGTTCAATTTATGGCTCTGTTGCTAGTGCCTAAAACTGCACTGGTGAAAAGGGAACGGATGGGTGATGTGATTCTCAACAGAGAAAAGAGATGTATGTAGTTAAAGACATTTTGCAGAAAATCTAAATAAATCTGTAAATTTCATAGAAAGCCAGAGCAACAGCCTCATTAACAAACAGCAGTCTGCTAAGCAATTGCTGGTGTCCTCCCCGAGCAGCAGAGTGGCCTAACATGTGACGTTCATATTGGATTGCTTGCAATGAAACCACAGGGAGGATTATTTAAGGAAGCCTAGAATATGCAAGTGCTAAGTCCTATTACTTAATGAATAATGTATAAATTAATTGCTCCTGGAAAATAGGCGAAACTTTCACTTTGCTGTCTACAAATTTATGTTGACACCTTACACTCCCGGTGAGGCAGAAACACATCAGAGTTAATTAAGATCACAGGTCTGGAGTTAGGCAGTAACACCCCATTTTGCTTACTTCCTTCTATTCTTTGAGAGGAAATCTTAGTTCCACAACATACTGTAACGTCAGGCTGGAAAAGATGACAGAATCCTGACCACTGGGAAGGCTGTAAAATGAGAAACAAAACAACACAGTGTTCTATTTTCTGCCTTACCATATCAAGGAAGAGGCATGGTATGCTACAAAGTACAGTAGATTAAGGAAAAAAATACAGATTCTATTTCCAACGTTTCACCAGAAGATTGGGTAATTTTGGATGGGTACTAACCTCTGGGTTAGAATTTAGCAGCCACGTGAGCTCCAGGGTCTAGCTATCTAGATTCCCTGCTTACCTCTCGTCAGCATAATCAAATACTGGGTACAACTAACTTAGAAACAGAACAGATTTCTCTGGGAGCACAATTTCCTGTTCTCGTTCTAGAACAGCTGGACTTGACGTTTGAAGCCTTAGATGAAAGGGTCCATTGGGTCCACAAGATCAATTGAACCTTTTTCTCAATCTGATAGCATTGCTTGGAGACCATGCCTCTGACCTGGGTCGGGGGTAACATTTATCCAAAGCACAGGACCTTCAGACTAAGAAGTCCAAGATTCTAGAGATTATTCTGAGCTTTTCCCAAGTTCAACATTTTCTTCTCTGATCAGGTTGTTTGGGTGGAGCGAGGGAACAGATAGAACCATGCTAAAGAAAGCATTAAATTAATGCACATGTCTCCAACAGTCCTGGCTGTCCTGGAAGCTCACTCTGTAGACCAGGCTGGCCTTGAACTCAGAGATCTACCTGCCTCTGCCTCCTAAGTTCTAGAATCTAAAGCATGCACTACTACCATCAGGCTTCCCAGGTTTTAAAAAATGACCATATAAAGTTAGGCCAGTGGTAAGAAGAAAGACAGCTGCTGCCTTCCACTGGGGAAAGGATCAGCATAATTTGCCCAACCCAGTGAACATATCTTACTTAACAGCCATTCCCAAAGCAAGTGGTGTTCATCTGCTGTTTGACAGAATCTATTGTTCCCTTATCCTCAACTAAATGTCTAGCCCCGGGATCTTGAAAGAAGTATTTATTTAAAAACAGAAAACAAAAAACATCTCTGCCACTGGAATCTCTCAAAGTCAGATTTCAACCAAAGAAATGGAACATATTTTGAGACCATGGGCTAGTTAAGCAAGCCTGAAGGCCACAGAGCAGGCAGTAGATAAGGTCAGAACTGTGCTTCATGCCCATGGGACTGGGCACTCAGGAAGGAACAGTGAAGGGGACAGTA
Source organism: Mus minutoides (assembly GCA_902729485.2). Taxonomy (NCBI): domain Eukaryota; kingdom Metazoa; phylum Chordata; class Mammalia; order Rodentia; family Muridae; genus Mus; species Mus minutoides. The sequence continues at coordinate 17,949 of LR752053.1, forward strand.
GAGCAAGGACAAACTCAGCTGTGCTTCTGGGCCTCTGAACTCAGGAGAGATTGCACCCTCCTCAGAGATGACAGCATAAGCTCTTCTTACAGAAGATGACAGTCAGAACCAAAACACACAGCAGGCCACCGTTCAAAGAACCAGACACTAAGATATCCCTAAATGGGATGTCTATCTCATTCCTGCCCCCGATCCCCCAAGGATCAGGGGTCAACTTGCAAGAGTGTAAGAGCCAGAGGTGGACGATGACTTCAGGTAAACTGTGTTTTCTTGACACAACAGAGCAGCTGCATACAGAACTCAGAGCAATTGTAGAAACATGCGTAAGGCTCCCAGCATGGAAGGGGGCGGAAGCAGGAAGTCCTTCCCCTTAACCATGGTCCTGTCAGCATTTGATAGCTGCTGGGAGACAGTCAACTTTCTTTAATGATGTGACCCTGGTACGTCGGCCACATTATAGGGAAAGTACTACTTCCAAGAGTAGTTGGGCTACACAACTTGGGCTCAATGGTTTTAAACTGAGAGAGAGAGAGAGAGAGAGAGAGAGAGAGAGAGAGCAGGAAGGTAGGTTGGTAGGAATATAGGAGTGGATCTGGGAGGAGTTGAAAGACTATCATTAAAATACATGGACTTTAAAACAAAAAAATGGGGGCTGGAGAGATGGCTCAGTGGTTAAGAGCACCGACTGCTCTTCCTGAGTTCAAATCCCAACAACCACATAGTGGCTCACAACCATCTGTAACGAGATCTGACACCCTCTTCTAGAGTGTCTGAAGACATCTACATGTACTTACATATAATAAATAAATAAATAAATCTTTAAAATACATTGAAATTATCACAGGATTAATAAAGAATTTAAAAGATAATAGCTTTACTGAGATATAACTAACACACAACAATTATAATTTACCTGTTTAAAATATTAAATCAGGCCGGGCATGGTGGCACACGCCTTTAATCCCAGCACTCGGGAGGCAGAGGCAGGCGGATTTCTGAGTTCGAGGCCAGCCTGGTCTACAAAGTGAGTTCCAGGACAGACAGGGCTATACAGATAAACCCTGTCTCAAAAAACAAAAAGAAAAAAAAAAGAAAGCACAAGAAATAAATAATTTCACACCATTAAAACCAATAGAGGAGAAACACACACACACACACAATTTAAAAATAAAAAGAAGTGTTGGCGTTTGTCAAACACATTTATTGAAATGCCCATGTATTTTTGTCTCTCTTAAATTTATTGTTATTATATTTTGTGAAGCATGACATGTATGTGGGTACATCTGCAACAGCACTGGTGTGGAGGTCAGGGGACAGTGTTGTGGGATTGGTTCTCTTCTTCCACCTTTACAGGGCTTTCACAGGATCAAACACAGGTCGCCAGGTTTGCACAGCAAGTGTCTTTACCTTGCTTTTTATTATGTTGACATAATTTAACACATTAATTGATTTCAGGAATCAAACCAACCTTACATTTCTGAGGTAAATCCCATTTGGCCATGGTGTATAATGTCTTTCAATACCCTGCTAAAAGCAGTCTATTAGTATGTTTTTGAAGATGTCTGCATCTATGTTCAAAAGAGATCCTTCACCCTCTTACAATGCCTTTGATTTTTGCATCAAGCTTCATTAAACAGTTTGGGACGTGTTCTTCCCTTTTCTGTAACTTGGAAAAAATTGTAAAGAATTGGTATTAATCCTCTTTAAAGGTTTAACAGGATTGGACAATGAAGCTATCTAAGCCCAGTCTAACCTATCTTTTAAAGGTCTTCGGATTGATTTTCCAAGATCTTCACAAGAGATTCTTTCTTTTGGTTAACTTCAAGTCAACTAATTTAGAGACTTTTTAAAAAAAAAACTGCAAAATTGCCGGGCATGGTGGCACACGCCTTTAATCCCAGCACTCGGGAGGCAGAGGCAGGTGGATTTCTGAGTTCGAGGCCAGCCTGGTCTACAAAGTGAGTTCCAGGACAGCTAGGACTACACAGAGAAACCCTGTCTCGAAAAAACAAAACAAAACAAAACAAAACAACATTAAAAACTACAAAATTGCATCACCATTGAACTCTAGACTATGTTTTGTTGGTACCTGGATAGAAGTGTGTGCGTGTTTCAGTGCCTGCACGTTCCCTTCTCTTGCAGCTCTCTCACAGACCTGCTGTCATCCAACCCACAAGAGACAGGCCAGAGGGGAATTCTGGGACCTGTACTTCAGTCTAGACAACTAGCCACCTTCCAGGGCTATCAGTTTCCTAACATATAAACACTTAAGAATCTGTGTCAAAGATGAGTTCAAAGGTCACAAATCTACTGAATTATAACCTCCAGAACGTTATTTTATTATATACTAATATGTACTGGAATTTGTGGCTAATAATTACACATAATAATCCAGAGGTTTGGGGGATGCTCAAAGCCTGAATCCCAGTGATAGGGAGACAGAAACAGGAGACACTCTGAGGCACTCTGGCCCGCCAATCTAGCCAATTCATGAGTTCCAGATTGAGAAAACCTGTCTCAAAAAATAAGGTAGAGAAGCAGACTAAAGAAGGCACCTGATGTTGAACTCTGTTCTCCACCTAATGTGCAGCTACACATGTATTCACACATCAAATGACGCGGCTGTGATATGAACACTGCATTAGAAATTCAAGCAGTAAAATGTGGGAATTGACTTGGCTCTCTCTGTGTCTCTCTGTCTCTCTCTGTCTCCTTCCCAGTCATTTCTCTCCTCCTCCTCCTCCTCCTCCTCTTCCTCTCCTCTCTTCTTCTCCTTGATTGACTTTGCTTCTGACACCAGGGTTTCACTATTCACCCAAGCTGACCTCAACCTTGGGATATTTCTGCCCTCAGCCTCTCATGTACTGAGATTATAGGAGCACGCCACCATGACTGACTCGGGGCTCGAGGGGTTTGGTTCTTGTTTTCAACATTAAATTGAAGAGAATAAGATAGACAGGCAAGGGAAAGGAAACTTGGCATGCAGCTGCCCCTCACTTCTGTAATAAGAGTATGGATATTGGCCATAGAAATGAAGCCATTACAACTAAGGGACTGAGTTTTAATTTCATTTAGTTAGTAGATAATTAAAAGAAATCCCGGAGGGCTGGAGAGATAGCTCAGTGGTTAAGAGCACCAACTGCTTTTCCAGAGATTCTGAGTTTGATTCCCAGCAACCACATGGTGGCTCACAACCATCTGTAATGGGATCTGATGCCCTCTTCTGGTGTGTCTGAAGAGATCAATGGTGTACTCATATACATAAATAAATCAATCTTTTTTTAAAAATTAAAAGAAAGCCTGGAGACCATTAAAAAGACTTGTTTTAAAAACTGTCATTTCGGATGACCTGCATATATATTTTTTTCTTTATGTTGTGCTTAATTTTAGTGTGTGTGTGTGTGTGTGTGTGAGAGAGAGAGAGAGAGAGAGAGAGAGAGGGAGAGAGAGAGAGAGAGAGAGAGAGAGAGAGAGAGAGAGAGAGAGAGAGAGAGAGAGAGAGAGAGAGAGAGAGAGAGAGAGAGAGAGGAGAGGAGAGAGACCGTATCTGGACTTCACAGTAAGTATGGAGGTCAGAGCAGAGGACAACCTGCAGGCATGGATTTTCTTCTTTTGCAGGGACTGACATGCTGGGTTTAGTGCCTTCACCTTTAAGCACTCAGCTATCTCTCCAGCCCTGCTGACTCATTTTAAAAAAAAAGAAAAAGCAAGATTGAGCAGGCTAGTGGTATTACGTGACTATAATCCCAACACTTAGGAGGCAGAGGTATGGGAATCTGAGTTCAAGGCCAGCTGGATCTAAAATGCAGTTCTAGGACAGCCAGGGCTACACAGAGAAACACTGTCTCGAAAAAAATCAATCAAACAAAGGAAAGAAGCAAAACTTTCATTTAATTCTTTCTGCAAAACTCTAGTGTGGTGGCTCATGTCTGAATTTTGGCCCCTGGAAAGCAGAGCTAAGAGGACTTCGGAGAATTCAACACCACTGTGGGCAAGGCAGTGAGTTCGAGGACAGCTTGGGCTGCAGAGTAAAACCTTGTTGAAAAGAACAAATGGAAACAAAAAGTGTTCAGCTATGTTTTCACTGGTCTATTGCTTTGCGTGTCAGCCATAGCCTTCATCCTGCAAGTCTAAGCAGACCGGGGATCCCCTCTCCAGTACCCTCTCCTTTCACAAAAGCAGAATTCTTGTCCGCTTCCAAGGGAACAATCAGATATCATAGCCTAAAGTAATCTCTTCTCCTGGGGTTGAAATAAGTTATAACAATGGTATCTAATCATACATTGCTGGCTGTGCTAGAACAAGTTTGATAGACAGGCCCCTTTGTCCTTTATTAGCAACATTAATCAGGACACTGTAGAAGTGTGTGGACAGCTTCTCACAGGAACCTTCCTGAAATCTTACCAAATCCTTGCAGACCCTAATGTGACTTGTTCAAAGACAACTGTTGACTGTTTGTTTATTCAGCCTTTTGTTATTTCCTGTCTCCTTTTACCTTGAAGAATAAAGGAAAATTTAAGCCTTCTGTATATACGAGGAAAGTTTCTGGGAGATAAATGATCTCCAACAACTCACACACATCAGCTGCAGAAGGGTAGGCAGTGGGTCTCAATCTGTGGGTCTCAACCCTGTGGGCTCGAATAACCTTTTCACAGGGGTTGCTTAATACCATCAGAAATAACAGATATTTACATTATAATTCATAACAGAGGCAAAATTACAGTTATGAAGTAGTAATGAAAATTATTTTATGGTTGGGGTCACCATGACAGGAAGAACTGTATTAGAGTGTCACAGCACTGGGACGGTTGAGAATCACCGCTCTAGGGAGGCCAGGGTAGAGACGCATAAAATCAGAAAGGTTTATACGAAGGGTTTTTTTTTGTGTGTGTGTGTGGTTATTTTTTTTCAAGACAGGGTTTCTCTGTATAGCCCTAGCTGTCCTGGAACTCACTTTGTAGACCAGGCTGGCCTCTAACTCAGAAATCCGACTGCCTCTGCCTCCTGAGTGCTGGGATTAAAGGCATGCGCCACTACTCCTGGCTTATAAGAAGGTTTTTGTTGAACTTGTAACCCTCCACTCTAAAAAGAAAAGTGGCTGGACTGGAGAGATGAATCAGACGGTAAAGATGCTTGCCACTAAGCCTGACAGACTACTGAGTTTGATCTACCTGAGGAGTCACTTGGTGGAAGGAGAGAGCCAACTCACGAATGCTGTGTCCTGGCCTCCATACATGTGCTGTGGGACACACACACACACCCCTAATAAAACACTTTAAAACATGCATACTATTGTCATTACAATGGGGTGTGTTCCCACAGGCTCATAGGTCTGAACACTTGGGCCCAGCTGGTAACTTTTTGACTCTTTGTGAATTTCACATCCTGAACCCCAATCTCACTCATCTCCTAGTCTCTCCATATCGGCCCTCTGCCCTTGTAACCTCCTCCCCCAAAAGAAAAATAAGGATAATTACTACTAATCATCATCATAATAACTCCCTGCAGTGGAAGCTGTAGTGTCACAGTGTGTCACACAGGGGACCCTTCTGCCTAAACATCCTTCCTTGCAGATGTTCACTGCACTGAGTCATTGGTTTGAGGACTCTGGCTTCTCCACCACCATCAGCACTGGCTCCTCACTGGGACTCCTCTCAGATATCCTGTTGCTGCCCTATGGGTGACTTTTTTTTTTTCAATATAGCCATCTTTCTGGCTTATATAAATACTCTTATAAAGATTTTTACGTAATATATTTTACCAAGTTTTTCCTCCCCAATTCTTCCCAGACCCCCCAGCTCTGTACCCATCCAATTCTGTTTCTTTTCCTTTTATTCAAAAAAATAAATAAATAAAAACAAAAATAAAAGGAAGAAACAAAAATACCTCCCCCCCAAAAAACACAAGAAACAAAAACTAAAATAAACAAGCAAAAGATCAAAAAGATCAACAACAACAACAACAACAACAACAACAACAGCAAAAATCCTTCCAGAACAAAGAAAAAAATAAGTAATCAACGGAAACATAACTAAGTTTGTATTGTGTTGGCTCTATTTTGGAAGACTGTGGAACTTTTAGGAGGCAGAGCCTGGCTGTAGAGGGTGGGTCACTGTGAGCTCACTTTCCTGCAGCCAAACTTCCCCACCAGGCTGGATCGGAGCACTTCTTAAATTATGAGCTAAAATCAACTCTTCCTTCCTCCCTTAAGATACTGTTGACACGAATTTGTCCGTAATGAGGAAAGTAACAGACATTCACACATCTCTGTAAAAGTTTAAAGTGGTGTACTATACACGTGGGTTTTAGACGCCAGCGCGGATCTGCAACAGGTACAGCTGATCTCTAGAGCTGGGAGCTGAAAGATGGAAATGAGAAATCCTCCTGGTTTTCTGATCGTGCCAGGTCAGACTGATGCACCCGTGACAAGACCGCACCTGCTCTAACAATAGGTGCATCCACGGGCTCAATTTAGCTGAAACATCTGAGGGTGGTTTCCAGTCCATCCTGGGCTCCTCCATGAGACCAGGATCCCTTTTCTGACTGCTCGCTTCATGCTTTGTGCGCATGAGTAGTGTCTTGCCGTGGGGGGTCCTTACCCCGGTCCACCCTTGCTATCTGAATGGCTTACTTTGAGTCAACAATATGGTGATTCCCTCCCAAGCTTTATCACTTAGCACAGAAAGATCAACACAAGAGAGAATGCTTTTTTTTTTCCCCTGAAGTACCTTGGCCTGTCACTTCTAACTGTATTATGTGTTCATTCTTGAATCACTGTCTTGGGCCAATAAGCTTGGGGCCAATTCCTGCCGAACCAAATAGCAAATAAGGCATTTTAGATTATTTCCCAAAAGAAGGCAGACTTAACAAAGCGCAGACAGCCACTGTAGTTAACTAAGCTTTATCAACTGTCATCCGATCTGTGTCTATATCACCACGAGAGGGTCCTTCATGCCACCCTATCTTCTGATCTCTCCTCAGTTTCTGACACACAGCAAGTGATCAGAAAGAGAAAGTTGTAGACAAAACAAGGTAGTGTAGCTCGCAACTTCACTTCTGAGCATCTGCTCCAAATCAGGAAACAAACAAACAGACAAACACCACCAGGTCTAAATGAGCATAACCAGAATACAATATTCTGCATAATATATTCATCCAAACCTAAGAGAAGAGATTCTGATGCATTAGGATACAGCTAATTTTTAGGAAAAACTGATGGCTCTTTGAAACATTTGCTGACAATGTTTTTGGCTGATAGAAATTATTTGATGCAGCTTGTAAATTCACTTAGAAATGGTTGCAATAAAGATTGAACATAGAGAATTCATTTGCACTGTTTCTCAAAAGGAGCTTAAGGTCGGACTAATTTATTTTGTTTTTTTCTTCTTCTTAAGGCTTGTCTGGTTATCACTCTGCCTCTTCTGTATACCTCACATAGTGGAGGTGGCTAGGTATTAGGGTTCTATTGCAGTAAAGAGACACCATGAGCATGGTAACTCTTATAAAGGAAAACATTTAATTTGGGGCTGGCTTAGAGTTTCAGAGGTTTAGTCCTTTATCGCCATGGTAGGAAGCATGGCAGAGTGCAGGCAGACATGGTGCTGGAGAAGGAGCTGAGAGCTCTACATCTTGATCAGCAGACAGTAAAAGAAGACTGAGTGGCACACTGCACATAGCCTGAGCATAAGAGGCCTTAAAGCCCACCCTCACAGCAATGACACACTTCCTGAAACAAGGCCACACCTACTCCAACAAGGCCACACCTACTCCAACAAGGCCACACCTCCTAATGTGTCTCTCCCTATAGGCCAAGCTTCAAACATATGAATCTTTAGCGGCGGGGGTGGGGGGGGGTTGGGGGGGGAGACTCCTATTCAAATCACCACACCAGGTAATATCTTTGATGCTTCATTTTATGTAACTTCCAGACATATAATAATCTTGATTATTTTAAGTATGTCCTAGATGTTATAAATACCAGCTATTGGTTGCATGGAGACACATTAATTATTGTTAGAGATCAGGTGTAGCTGAGTAGAGTTTTTATCTATCTGGGTTTGACCCCCAACCCTGCAGAACAAACCACAAGAAATATTTGTCATGTATATGAAGTTCATGTTTAACTGGAAACACTCTGTATTTTAATTTTCTAGAGTTCTGTACTTATATTTCTTAAAATCTTGACACCCAACAGATAATTCCAGGTACTTAAGACTATTTTTAGTTTGCTACTGGAGAAAACCCTGGGCTTCTTGGATTATAAAATACTTAACTACTGGATTATATGTTTTTGATCTTCTTTTTGCTGTAGGAGTCATTCTTAGTAGTCATAAAATGAAGCCCCAGAGGACTACCATGCAAGCTCAGAGCTGTATGGATGCTGTTCGGCCTCAGAAGCCCTCCTCTCTGCTCCCAGCTGCTGTCCCTGGCTTAGTTTAGGTTTTATTGCTGTGAAGAGACACCATGACACAGCAACTCCATAATCATTTAGCTGGAACTGGCTTACAATTCAGAGATTGAGACCATTGTCATCATGGTGGGATGCACGATGACACACAGGCAAAGCATGCGCCAGCATGCCTGGGGGGTCTCTGGCATTTTTGTTGTTGTTGTTGTTGTTGTTTTGAGACAGGGTTTCTCTGTGTGGTCCTGGCTGTCCTGGAACTCACTCTGTAGACCAGGCTGGCCTCGAACTCAGAAATCCGCCTGCCTCTGCCTCCCAAGAGCTGGGATTAAAGCCATGTGCTACCACCACCCGGCACTTAAAAAAAAAAAAATTGGCTATCTTTATGGACATCCCTAAATATATTTTATTCTGAATATTTTTTTAACTTTATAGAAAAGTTTACATATGGGTAATCTTTGTGACTTTTTACTCAATGTCATGTTTGTAAAGTTGAATAATGCATGGAGATATGGTCTTGTAGCCTTTGTTTATACAGCATTGTTATCTGTCATCCTAATGTCAATGGTTTAGCCACCTGTCTGTTTTAAATGTACTACAATAAGCTAAAGTAAATATTCTAGAAAAGCTCCTACTGCTCAGGAGCTCATGCTTATCACTGCTCATGAAATTCTATTACTGTGTTCAACGATGGGGGGTAGTTATAACTCCTTATATAAAATGCTTCTTGTTGATGGTCATCTGTCTTAAGGTTTCACTGCTGTGAACAGACACCATGACCAAGGCAACTCTTTTTTTTTTCTTTCCTTCTCCATCTGGCCCCCATTTGCTCTGACCCAAAGGTTTATTTATTTATTATATGTAAGTACACTGTAGCTGTCTTCAGACACACCAGATGAGGGCATCAGATCTCATTTCAGATGGTTGTGAGCCACCATGTAGTTGGTGAGATTTGAACTCAGGGCTTCCAGAAGAGTAGTCAGTGCTCTTAACCACTGAGCCATCTCTCCAGCCCCCAAGGCAACTCTTATAAGGACAACATTTAATTGGGCTACCTTACTGGTTCAGAGGTTCAGTCCATTATCATCAAGGCAGGAAGCATGGCAGTGTCCAGGTAGGCATGGTGTAGGAGGAGTTAAGAATGCTACTTCTTGTTCTGTTCTGAAGGCAGCAAGAAGACAGGTTTCCAGGCAGCTAGGATGTGGGTCTTAAAGCCCACTCCCACAGTGACACACCTACTCCAACAGGGCTACACCTCCTAATAGTGCCACTCCCAGGGCCAAGCAATCACAAAGTATCATAGCATCTAATTTTTAGTTATTGAGTTATTTTTCCAGTATTGTGGATTAACACACTTCTTTTCATTTGGGAGGGAGAGGGTTTTTTTGTTTGTTTGTTTGTTTGGTTTTTTTTTTTTTTTTGGTTTTTTTCGAGACAGGGTTTCTCTGTGTAGCCCTGGCTGTCCTGGAACTCACTCTGTAGACCAGGCTGGCCTCGAACTCAGAAATCCGCCTGCCTCTGCCTCCCGAGTGCTGGGATTAAAGGCGTATGCCACCACGCCTGGCGGGAGGGAGAGGTTTTGTCAGTCTTAGTTACTTCACAAATCTGAGCCATCCTGAACTACATGAAACCCTGTATTGAGAAGAAGAATTTAAACTTTTTACTGATGTAGATAAGATGTGTGTAGTAAAATGTACATATCTTAAACACACAGTTTAATGAATTTTCATGTGTACACTATATTTTTAATAGAATATCTTACAACTGTATATTTCCTGCTGCAGCCTACACACACTGTCAAAATTTTTGAACAAATTAGATATAGGATCCCCAGTTATGGATAATATTAAATATTCATTAACAATATTTTTAGGGTATGAAAGAATATGAATATAAAAGCTGAACACGTTTTTATGTATTACTTGATCCTCAAATTACTCAATATTATTAATATGTTTGATGTATAAAATGCATTTAAATTTAAAAAATTTTTTGAACAAATAAGGTCAGGGCTCAGGGCTGCATGCATGGTTTCCTAGGCCTCGAGGCGCCCCCACTTGGCGTGTCTGCTGTACTGCAATTTGGTTCCTTTAAAGAAGGGATCTACAATTCCAAATGAACTGAGACTAGATAGTTCATGGTGCAGGTGTTGATGAAAGTGGATAAACTGATCTACCTACTAAGAAAATAAGATTCCCTTCCAAAAACAGGATTTAAAGCAGGCCATAGTAATTTGTATCTGAAATCCTAGCATTTGGGAAGCTGAGTCAGGAGGATTGCTGTAAGTTGGAGGTCAACCTGGGCTGTATAATGAATCTAAAGCCAGTCTGCACAACAAAGTGAGAGACTGCCTCAAAACCAAAACAAGTCCAAAAGAAAGAGAGATGATTTAAGATCAGTAAGATAATGACACCACATATTATGAGAATAATAAAATTGAATTATTAGACTAATTAGCATACAAAGCAAAACTGGGGTGTAGGTGTAGCAGCACACACCTGCAATCCCAGCTGTACCTCATTTTCTGCCTTAAATGCATTTTTGGTGATGGGTTTTTCCTGTGTACTGAGGTTCTATGGTCTCTTTTGAAGATGAACTACGTTCATCTTCCTCACACTTAAGGTAGGTAGGCATTGCAAATATCACCATGTGGTAGCTGTGAAATGCCTGGAGTCTGACAATATATGGAAATNCACACCTGCAATCCCAGCTGTACCTCATTTTCTGCCTTAAATGCATTTTTGGTGATGGGTTTTTCCTGTGTACTGAGGTTCTATGGTCTCTTTTGAAGATGAACTACGTTCATCTTCCTCACACTTAAGGTAGGTAGGCATTGCAAATATCACCATGTGGTAGCTGTGAAATGCCTGGAGTCTGACAATATATGGAAATGATAAGGAAATGATAAGTAGTCTGTCCTATCTGGCTAGTATGTTATCATTATCCTCTATTCTGATACAGATTCTTGTCATTCTTCTTCTTATTATTATTTTTTGTTTGTTTGTTTGTTTTTTGAGACAGGGTTTCTCTGTATAGCCCTGGCTGACCTGGAATTCACTTTGTAGACCAGGCTGGCCTTGAACTCAGAAATCTGCCTGCCTCTGCCTCCTGAGTGCTGGGATTAAAGGCGTGCGCCACCACGCCTGGCTTCTTGTCATTCTTATTAATCTGTAAGTATCAAGTATATTCTCTCCAACTGTGCACCAAGTTTTAAAAATTATTCACCAGTATGGTGTTTCTCTGAAATGTCCCCCACTGGCTCATACTTCAGACCCTTGATACATTCACCAGTGTAGTGTTTCTCTGAAATGCCCCCCACTGGCTCATACTTCAGACCCTTGATACATTCACCAGTGTGGTGTTTCTCTGAAATGTCCCCCACTGGCTCATACTTCAGACCCTTGATACATTCACCAGTGTGGTGTTTCTCTGAAATGTCCCCCACTGGCTCATACTTCAGACCCTGGTACCTAGCTGCTGGTACTAGTTTGGGAGGCTGTGGGACTCTGGAATTTTTGGATTGCTTCCCAAAAGAAGGGATACTGGTCAGCAAAGAGCATAGGGGGGCAAAGGTAGCAAAAGTAGCTCACTGGGGTTAAGCCTTTAAATGCTATCCCTGACCCCTGTCCTTCCTTACCCTCTGCTTCCAGGTCTGCTGTGATGTCAACGGCTTCTACTGCTACAAGGGAGTGACCTCTCTTCCACCAAACCCTGAGCCCAAATAAAACTTCCTTAGGTCATTTCTGTTGGGTAATTTGTTTGCACTAATGCAAACATAATTAAAATACTCACTAAAACACACAATTCTAATAGGTTTTTCTAGCTCTGCTCAGGAGAGGAAGAGAATCCAAGCCCTAAGAGCTCGATACATAATAAACAATAAACAGATGTGTACTAAGTCTTGGTTTGGGTTTCATTGCTGAAGACATCCCATAACAAGGCAACTTGTTTGTTTTTTTCTTTTTCAGATTTATTTATTTTATGTAGATGAGTGCTCTCTCTGCATGTACAGCTGCATGCCAGAAGAGGACATCAGATCCCTTTACAGATATCTTTGCTGGAAATTGAACTCAGGATCTCTGGAAGAGTAGCAGCCATCTCTCCAGACCCCCAACGCAACTTCTATAAAGGAAAATATTTAATTGGGGCTGGCTTACAGTTTCAGGAAATGAGTCCATTATCACCACGGTGGGAAGCATGGTAGCATGCAGACAGACACGGTGTTGGAGGAGCCAAGACTTCTACATTTTGATCCTCTGGTAGAAGAAGGGGTGTGTCTTCTCAGGGAGTCAGAAGGAGGCTCTCTTTCCACACTGGGCAGAGCTTGCGCAAAGGTGACCTCAAAACCCCGCCTACACAGTGACGCACTTCCTCCAACAAAGCCACCTCTCCTAATAGTGCTACTCCCCATGGCCAAGCACTGAAACACATGAGTCTGTGGGGCCAAAGCTATTCATGCCACCACAGCAAACGATGGATTCAATGACCAAACATTGCCATGGCCTGCTAGGCTTTGGGTTGGACCCTACTGAGACAATGGGAATCAGGAAATACAGACATATGTAAAGAAAAGCTGGTGTCGGGCAGGCTGTGTGCTAGAACGGATCCTCACTAGCAGTCCAGGAAACTCATCGGGTTTATTCGTTTCAGCTGAATAAAGAAATGGGTTAGCTGCCGGGCGTGGTGGCGCACGCCTTTGATCCCAGCACTTGGGAGGCAGAGGCAGGCGGATTTCTGAGTTCGAGGACAGCCTGGTCTACAAAGTGAGTTCCAGGACAGCCAGGGCTACACAGAGAAACCCTGTCTCAAACAAACAAACAAACAAACAAACAAAAAAGAAATGGGTTAGCTAATCTTGGTAGCAGATTTTTCTAGGGGAACAGTTCAGGCTGCAGTCATCCTGGTGGAGGAAGGTGGGGGAGGAAGCATGACAAAGCCATGCTCATGACATGAGTGGTCATTCACATAGGGGTGTCCTTGCTCCCCACCACCCATCGACTCTCAGATATTTATTTTACATTTAAGTGTATGCTTTGAGTGTGTATCTTCTATGGCTATGTACATATAAATGCCAGAGTCTGTGGAGGCCAGAGAGGTTGGATTTCCTGAAGCTGGAGTTACAGGTGGTCGTGAGCCACCTAACATGGTTTCTGAGAGCTAAACCCATGTCCTCTGCAAGATCAATACATGCTCTTAACCACTGAGCTACCTCTCCAGCCTCATTGCTAACAGTGGTGTGATGCAAAGAGCTCTAAAAAAAATAAAGTCTGCAGACTTTGCAACATGGCTAATCCCTCTGAAATACCATCAAAGTTTTTTTTTTTTTTTTTTTTTTTTTAAATATAGCAATGGCGGTTGAAAAGTGGCCCAGTGGTTAAGATCTGGGTTCAATTCCCAACATCCACATAGTAGCTAACAGCTGTCTGTAACTCTAGTTCCAGCAGATCTGATACTGTCTTCTTCCTCCGTGGGCAAAACTTGCATATACTGAACAGACATACATGTAGGCAGATACACATAAAGCAAAAACAGGTAAATCTTTAAAAACCATAACAGTGAAGACAAATTCAAGTATAATTAATGTATCCAAAATTTTGTTTTGGTTTGTTTTGTTTTTTCAAGACAGGGTTTCTCTGTCCAGCACAGGCTGTCCTGGAACTCACTTTGTAAACCAGGCTGGCCTCGAACTCAGAAATCTGCCTGCCTCTGCCTCCTGAGTGCTGGGATTAAAGGCATGCGCCACCATGCCCAGCCCAAATTTTGAGAAGTACATGGATTTGAAGTTTTGTATCTCAAAACTTGGAAAACAAGCCAGGTTCTTTTCAAGAAAGCTTCCGAGATGTTCCAGACTCACCATCAAAGACAGAGCAGGGACTGCAGAACAGTCAGAGTGTTCACTAAAGATGCTCCTAGCGAGAGAAACAGGGCCAGGGGAGAAAATCAAAACCTGACTGACAACAATGCCACAGGGGTTGGCAAAAAAAAAAAAAAAAAGAAAGAAAAGGAAAAGAAGAAGAAAAAAGAAATCATTAAACAAGTTCAAAACTCCAAATCCAAAAGTTAAGGATAGAAAGTGAGTCCTACAAGCTGTCCTCTGACCTCCACACATGTGCCATGCTATGTGCACACACAATACATAGATAAATGCTTAAACAACACGAAACAAGGCATCATGTTACAGCAAAGGGAGAGCTCGCAATGGGGCTATGATATCATGTACCAAATAACACAGCAAGCACCATTCATGGAGCAGAAGGTGGAAGAGATACTGAGACTCAGAAAGAAAGAGGGAGAGAAGCCTCATCAACTCTTTTAACCTGTGTTAGTGCAAACAGGAGGCACTGAAGAATAATGTGGGAGATAGCTGAAGAAATGCTTTTTAACACCGCATTATCATTAATTAAGCATGAGGCCAGAATAAAATAATTTGGGGAGTAATAAAAGCAGTGTTGCCCATGGAGGAAGAAGACAGTGTCAGATACCCTGGAACTAGAGTTACAGACAGTTGTTAGCTACTATGTGGATATTGGAAATTAAACCTAGCTCTTTTGGGAGAGCAGCCAGTGCTCTTAGCCACTAGGCCACCTTTCAACCATTGTTGCTATATTCTTTTTTTTTTTAAAGATTCATTTATTTATTATATGTAAGTACACTGTAGCTGTCTTCAGACACCCCAGAAGAGCTCATCAGATCTCATTACGGATGGCTGTGAGCCACCATGTGGTTGCTGGGATTTGAACTCATGACCTTCAGAAGAGCAGTCGGTGCTCTTAACCGCTGAGCCATCTCGCCAGCCCTGTTGCTATATTCTTAACAACCATTTCTTACACAGAAGAATTACTTGAGGAAGTTGTCCAACACAGGAGTCTAAGCTACCAGGCTACACAATGATAGTGGCAGTTATGTAGAACCGGAAACAATAAGAAACAAAATGACAAACTCTTAGAATTTTCCTTTCGTAATTAGTTCAAATCATACTATTTGATTTACAGAGAATATTTACATAATTAAAATATTACATACACATCTCATTGTCTGATTTGTTTATACTTTTTTTTAAGACTTATTTTATTTATTATATGTAAGTACACTGTAGGTGTCTTCAGACACTCCAGAAGAGGGAGCCAGATCTCGTTATGGATGGTTGTGAGCCACCATGTGGTTGCTGGGATTTGAACTTATCACCTTTGGAAGAGCAGTCGGGTGCTCTTACCCGCTGAGCCATCTCACCAGCCCCCTTGTTTATACTTTTAAAATGTACATGTGTCTGAGTGTTTTGCTTGCATGTATGCATGTATGTATGTATGTATGTATGTATGTATAAATTCACCATGCATGCCTGGTGCTATCAAAGGTCTCCCTGGACTGGAGTTATGGGTAGTTGTGAACTATCATATGGGTTCTGAGAACTGAACATGTGTCCTCTGGAAGAGCAACAAGTGCCCTTAACCATTGAGCCATCCCCTCAGCCTCTGTTTTAATTTTTTATTCATAAATAATAACCCTAGCATAATTCACATGGCCAACGTAGGGATAATATTTATTGTGTGTGTTGGAGGGAAGGGTTACTGAGGACAGGACAGAGCTTTGTATGTGCTTGGCATGCTCTCAGCCACCTGATATTATGCAATTAATGTTATTAATTTAAAAACTTTATATGTATGAGTGTTTTGACCACACACATATGCACCTTGTTACCATGTGATGCCTGGAGTGCAGAGAGATCAGAAAAAGGTGTTGGACCCCCTGGAACTGGAGCCATAGATGGCTGTGAGCCACCATGTAGGTGCTGGGAATTGAACCCAGATCCTTACTGAAAGCAACAAGTACTCCAAACTACCTACTGTCTCTCCAGCTTCTCCACGCTGTGCCCCCCCCACCCCCAGTTTAATTTTGAAAAAAAAAATTATCTAAAGCACAGAAGATTTAATAAAGGATGGTACATATAGGTAATAAACCTTGACAATTTAAAAAGTTATGTGCTCACCAGTGGGTCGTAGTAGGCACCTTTAATCCCAGCACTCGGGAGGCAGGTCTCTGTAAGTTCAAAGGCCACCTGATCTACAGAACAAGCTTCAGGATAACCAGGCTACATAGAGAAACCATGTCTCGAACAAACAAACAAACAAACAAACAAACAAACAAACAATGTAGCAGGGTAAAAATCCTAGTAAATTGAAGTGAGAGAAATCCCACTTTTCTACACTTCAACTTAAAAGCTTGCTTCTGAGGCCAGCAAGGTGGCTCAGCAAGATAAAACACTTGTCGCCAAGCATGACTTGGGTCCGATCCTTTGGACCCACATGTTGGAAGAAGAGAACCTGTTCTGACCTCCACACACAAGCTATGGCACACACAACAAACACACATGTACAGACATGCATGCCCCCACACCAAAGTAACAAAATAAATGTAATAAAATTTAACAGAGCCGGCTCCCGGGACGATCTCTTTCTTTTCCTCTCTTGTGAGTGCTGCTAGATAAGAAATGAACTATAATTTTTTTTTGTTTTGTTTTGTTTTGTTTTTTCTAGACAGGGTTTCTCTGTGTAACCTTGGCTGTCCTGGAACTCACTCTGTAGACCAGGCTGGCCTCGAACTCAGAAATCTGCCTGCCTCTGCCTCCCGAGTGCTGGGATTAAAGACGTGTGCCACCACGCCTGGCTGAAAGTTCCTCCATCTTTCAGGGACTGGTCAAGGCACACAGTTGCCAAGCATCAGAGAGCAGGGGTACCCTTCCACCTCCAGTAATTATTACAGTCAGATATCTAAGCATCCCCATGAATGATGGAAGGTCTCCCCTCCTGCAGGCCTCTGGAGCCCAGTGAGTGGCATGAATCTTAGCTGAAGTCAGAACTGTAGCAAAGGTCCCACCTTCCCCAGGTATTTGCCACCTCTAGCTTTGCTGAAGCCCGCCCTTGTCTCACTCAGGCTGGCAACTGGGAGGAATGTCTGAGTATGCACACCCACTGAGAATGCTTACCACTGCCCCCACTCTTAGTCTCTGCGGAGACACCTCCAACAGTCTCCTGCCTGTGTTTCCATGGGGATACCCTCAAACCCTGAACTTCCCACTGAGCAAGGTGTACAGCAAATGAAATTTTACTCAATAATCATATTTTCATCCCTGTATTATGCCTCCCTGAGGTGAGAAAACCTGAAGCTTGTTATTTTCTTGAATGGAAAAATAGTAAAGGGAAATTTTTTTTTAAGTTGCCATTTATTTATTTATTTATCTATTTATTTATCTATTTATTTATTTATTTTTCCTTGTTCCGGTCAACCCCCGCTCGCTCTGCTCGACCCCGCTCGCTCTGGCCAGCCCCATTAGCTCCCGGCCGCCCCCGTACGGCCCCCGCTTGTTCCAGCCAGCCCCGCTCGCTCCGATCGGCTCCGCTTGCTCCGGTTTGGCCCCCCTCGTTCCGGCCATCCCCGTTCGGCCCCACTCGCTCCGGCCCTGCTAGCTCCGGCGTCCCCGCTTGCTCCGGCCGTCCCA